>RJWK010027272.1:0-26536 GCA_004363435.1 Platanista minor
TCCTGCTTCACAGCTCCCTCCCACTGGTGCCGGTCCCGTCCCTATCTTTCTGTCTCTCTTTATTCTTTTTTCGTTTGCCGTACCCAGGTACGTGGGGAGTTTCTTGCCTTTTGGGAGGTCTGAGGTCTTCTGCCAGCGTTCGGTAGGTTTTCTGTAGGAGTTGTTCCACGTGTAGATGTATTTCTGGTGTATCTGTGGGGAGGAAGGTGATCTCCGCGTCTTACTCTTCCGCCATCTTGTCTCTTATCTCAGTAGCCGCCTCTTTTTGGGAGGGTCTGCTCTGGAGAGTTCCATCAGTGAGGGGGTAGATTACTTAAGGGAAACTGACAGAGCCTGAGGACTGAGAGTTAGTAATTTACTGCTTCGTCCTGCAGCACGGGTGTGGGTGCTAGGAAGTAGGGAGGGATACAGGGTAGCAGGACTGTGAGCTGTGGTAGAAAGGAGTTTATAGGACTGGGGATTAGATCCAGCAGTCTTCATCTACTGAGAGATGTCAAGACTGAAGGCATCCCTTCAGGTTACGCTGGGCCACCAGCACCCGGGTGCCGGGGGGACCGGAAATAATACCCAAACCAGGACGGAATAGGAATGAAAGTGTGAGTACATAGCCAGGAGTTTAGAACAAGGGCAATGAAACAGCTAAAGAGACTCAGAACCAAATGGAGTTGGAGGTGTATGGGGTGCTGTAAGGGGTCAGCCCTTCAGGCTGCAATTAGCATCCATGGATTGTCGGGGACAGATGTGTGGCAGGGGTGGGCTGGGGTGGGAGCTCTCCTATAAGGAGCAGGCTTGGGTTAGACAGAGAAAAGGATGGTACCTCAAAATTTATCTCCTCACATTGGTTAAAGCCGTGAAGCTACTTTCTCTGCTTATCTTATATTTCAATCCCCTGTACGTCCCGTTGGGCAGAGTTGGATGAGAAGATGGACACCCACACTTTAAGTTCAGTCTGTGGGGCTAATGTCTGTCACTACCTGGGAGCCCATTCTTCACCATGGCTTCCATGAAATCTCTTTATTACTCTGACCCTCGGTTTTCCCAGGGACTAGTGACACCACCATGTACTTCATTATGTTCAGAGACCGGAATGGTGGGGAGCACTGAACTTCTATTAGGAGAAGCACTCTGAGCTCCGGAGGAAAGGTGCTGTTAAAAAAAAGATGGTGTTCCGAGGGATGAATTTCCTTTGGGTTTTGGAAACGAACGTCCCACAGCTCTACACTGTAGCATACATCTCGGCTACAGATTTTTGCCTTGGGCCATTGATATTTGATGGGGCCCAGTGAATCATGAAAAATCTCTCTTACTGAGTAAGCTTAAGTCTCAAATCAGCCATAGAGCTTATTATATCCTTGTTAAGCAGATCCCATGGTTTGTCATCAGCATGAGCATTTCTGGTCCCTGCTCTATGCCTCTTTGGTTACTGAAAATAACTATGTAGTGCTTGTGAGCAAAAGCACTAGAGACCCAGGCTAGCGATGGGCCTGAAAAACAGCACTGAGAGCTGTGGGCTTAGGAAGGAGGGCTTCTGTGGGGCAGTGGGCGTGGAGGGTGCCTGGAGAGGAGGTGCCCACCGTTGGGCTCTCAGGGGTCTTTGAAGTATTTGTGGCTCACCTCCGTGATGGACGAAGGCCTACAAAATAGTTACTCAAGAGTTAGGGAGTCAGTGCTAAAATGCAGAAGATCTTCCCCAGTAATGAGATCTATTTGGCGTATGTGGTGGGATGGAGATCCGAAAGTGGGATGGAGCAGAGGCACAACTGAAAAGAGAGGCTCAAGTTCCAAAAGAAGCTGCTGCAATCAGACACAAGTAGATGAGGTCTTGTGCCTCACAGGCAATGGGTTAGAGGCTCTCTTGGCTGGGTTCCCACTGACGGGCTGTCTCCTCTCTCTGCAGCTTCACCAGCACGCTGGCGCTCAACGACCCACTGCAGACCCTCTTCCAGCTCATGTCGGGGAGGATCCCACAGGCAGCCACGGTACCCTCTGTGACAGGACCCCCTCAACACCCCAGCACCCTAAGGGTTTAGGGGGTAGGGACTGCTCGGGAACGAAGTGATGGCTTTAGAGATGAAAAATAAGTAATTACTGTTGGTTAATCACGTCCCACGTGCCTGGCCCTGTGCTAAGCGCTGTGATGCATGTTATTTCATTTAACGCATGGAGGTAGGAATGATTATCCCTGTTTTGCAGATGTGACGACTGAGTCGCAAAGGTGTAAAATGACCAAGATCACAGAGCTAGGAGTAGTGGAGTCAGGATGGGCCCAGGTCTGCCTGATTCCAAAGACTGTGCCCTTTCCACAATCCACAGCTACCCATTGTGTGGCAAATAACGAGAGAACTGGAGGCTGCTCTCCACGCTTCCCACAACTAGGTTTTCTTTCTTCCGCACCACTGCACGTGACCCTTCAAAGCTGGACATGTTAGATTCTACGTCATCAGTGTGGGAAGTGGCTCGGGAGAACCCTAAGGCCAGCTTGATAGTTTTCCCATTATAAGAGCATTGATCTTGTTGTCCCAAGGTATTCCTTCCCCATCCTTGAAGTCCAATAACTTTACTGAGATATATCTTGTTGTTGACTGTCTGTGTCAGTTATTCAGGGATACAGCACTCTCTTTTAATATGTGCATGCATATCTTACAGTTGAATTATATCCTTCAGTATTTATTTTGTTCTCTTATTTTGGTTTTCTTTTCAGGAACACCCTCTATACACAAAATATATATAGTTTATGTGTATATATATATATATATTTTTTGTTTGTTTGTTTCAATTCTTTCTTTCTTCTTTTTTGCTGTGTGTCCATCCTGTGTGTCCCTTACTGTGTTTTCATCAGTGTCTCTTGGCTTCTGTGCTTTTTCCATTTTTGTCTTTATTTCTTTGATTTTTCTCCCACTTCTATCCTGATCGCTGCAGGTCACATTTACCTCCTCCTGTTCTCCACCATCTCTTTCCTCTGCTCCTGTAACTTAGCCTTAGACCCTTGCTTCATAGAACAAATTGTTTCATTATTTTACTTAAATTCATGATGAAATGTTTGGTGACAATTCTTTGTTTTGTGGAAACATTTTTCTGGTGAATGTTCTCTCTACCTTCCCCCCTCCTTTTATCTTGATGATATATTTGTAACAATTCTGTACTTGTTCCTTCATAGGCTTCAGGTCTTCCCTGGATGAGTTATTTCTGGGAGGTTTGAGCTGGGAAGGTGCCAGGGCCATATTCCAGGGCAGCTGGCATTTCCGCATGACCTGGTGTTTTCTGTGAGCATATTTGCTTCTCCCCAGCCAGTGGAGATGGCTGTGGGATCCCCCCCCTCTGGTGTTCTCTCTCTCTGCCTCCTAAACCCACCTCTGTTCAATCTCCATTACTTTTGGAAGCCTTTTCTTGTGTTTAGAGGCTTGGATTTTTGCTGACACCTAGTTTCAATGAAAATGTACTTCATGCTTTTGCTATTTTGTCTCTCTTATTGCTGTGGACAATTTCAAGAAAAGAAAAGAGAAATGATGACTTTCTTGCCCCCTCGTCAAACCAGCTGTCTATACTGGAACATGGGGTGCACCTCACAATGCTGCTGAGGGCCTGTGCTCTGCAATGAAATTGCACCATGTCACAAAGCACTAAATGCAGGAAAAGATGTAATCAGCATACAGTCCATTGGATCTCATTGCACTGGTAGAGTTTGCTAAATGTTCCCTACTCTTTTTTTTTTTTTTTTTTGCGGTACGCGGGCCTCTCACTGTTGTGGTCTCTCCCGTTGCGGAGCACAGGCTCCGGACGCGCAGCCTTAGCGGCCACGGCTCACGGGCCCAGCCGCTCCGCGGCACGTGGGATCTTCCTGGACCGGGGCACGAACCCACGTCCCCTGCATCGGCAGGCGGACACGCAACCACTGCGCCACCAGGGAAGCCCTGTTCCCTACTCTTGGGTGAGAAAACCGAGGAGCCAGAGGTGATATTTGCAGTATTTGACCCTAGTGTTTGAGAGTTTCCTAGCATCGTAGCATCCAGTAAAAGGCTAGACTTTGGGACTTATAATAAGAGGAGTAGTGGAAAAAGCATGGCAGCTGGAAAACACAGACGTGCGCTTCTGTCACAGGCTTAACCTAGTCTCTACTCCTCACTGTTGTGGGAACTGGGCCCTGCTACTTAATCTCAGAGCCTCAGCTTTTCTTCTTTGTGAGCATTTTGATGCCTAACAGAGCTACTGTAAAAATTAAAGGGGAGAGAATATCTGAACATATCAACCACCATGCTTGGCCCACTGAAGTTAGTTAATAAGCGTTATCTCTCTCTCGTCTCCTTCCAGAGACCTGCTTTACAGTGATTTTTTTTCCAAATCGCCTGGGGGAGGAGACAGAAGAATTACTTCTAAGTTTTTGTTCTTTTAGCAAGGGCTTTTTTTTTGCTACTCCCTTTAGTTTCAGCAAGAAAGAGCCTGGCTCACATGTTAAAATGGGGATAATAATAGTACCTAATGCACGTGATTGTTCTTAGGAGAAATGCTTAGCACAGGCTGTGGCCCAGGGTCAGGGAGCAGTAAGTGAGAACTGCTATTATTATTGTGATTTATTGTCATCATCGTCCTGATTCACACTGCATTGCCCAGATAAACAGAGTCACTATAAAATGGAGTTGGATAAAGCATCTTTTGTTCTGTGGGATAATTACAAATACAATACCAAATAACTGTGAATTGTTTTGACCTCCAGATCTTAGCTATTACTGTCAATCTCCTGCTCTATCTATTCAGTATAACAAATTGGAGGAGGGACGGGTCTGCACATCACCTCTTTCCTTTGCTGTGCTTCTTTGTGTGTGTGTGTGTGTGTATTTATATACATGTAATTTATAATGGTGCAAACCAAGTGTAAGGCACTATGCTATGGGCTTCATCTAACTATATTATTATCAACAGTAATCCTAGGATGAAGTGAGAGAGTAGCATTGTCATATATACATTACCAAATGTAAAATGGATGGCTAGTGGGAAGCAGCCGCATAGCACAGGGAGATCAGCTCCGTGCTTTGTGACCACCTGGATGGGTGGGATAGGGAGGGTGGGAGGGAGACACAAGAGGGAAGAGATATGGGGATATATGTATACATATAGCTGACTCACTTTGTTATACAGCAGAAAGTAACACAACATTGTAAAGCAATTACACTCCAATAAAGATGTAAAAAAAAAAAAAAAATCCTGGCAGGTAGACATCATGATCTCCATTTAAGAGATGAAGAAACAAAGGTTCAAAGACATGAAGAAACAAAGGTTCAAAGACATAAAGAAACTTGCTCAAGAGGCAGGACCCCAGGTGAATCCAGGGCCCATGTCGTTTCTGTGACATTGTGTTGTTTCTTTATTGATATTTCCTGTCCTGAAATTCCCCTTCATTCCTGAGAAGGGCGGCCCATCATTCGTGAGGGGCTTCTGCCCGCTCCCCCTTCTCTGATTATACTCTACCGCCCCCTCGTGGAGCTCTGCTGCCTCTGCATTGTCACCAGAGGGAGGGGACATAGTGCTGGCTGGGTCACTTGGCCTGGTTTTCTCACTCCTCAAAAGGCGATAGGAATTAGAGTTCACAGGTTGCTGTGAAGATTAAAGAAGGTGATGTGTGAGAGAGGGCTTTGGCTTTGTAAAACCAGAAAACATTAGCCATTTGGTAATAAGGTGTCAAGGAGCCCATGTTCCCCTATCTTCTAACTGGCTAATGTGGACTCTTTTCATGAACCAAGGGTATTTGATCCTACGTCTCCCACTGAAACATCAGTTTTTTGTTTTTTTTTTTTCTGTACGCGGGCCTCTTACTGCTGTGGCCTCTCCCACAGGCTTAGCGGCCATGGCTCACGGGCCTAGCTGCTCCGCGGCATGTGGGATCTTCCCAGACCGGGGCATGAACCCGTGTCCCCTGCATCGGCAGGCAGACTCTCAACCACTGCACCACCAGGGAAGCCCTGTTGTTTTTTTGTTTGTTTGTTTTTTGTTTTTGTCCCTGGCTATTGGGGTTAGGGGCACCAGGAGAAAATCTGAAAATTAGTGAACAAGAGTGTCATTCCATTTATCTATCTCCCAACATCCCTGTGTACGTATGTATGTATGTATATGTGTCTGTCTGCCTGCCTATTCATCCTTCTAAGAGTTTTGCTTTTTTAAAAAGAACGCAAAATCAATGAGTGGCCACATTGCCAGCAGCATATTGGGTGTTCCCGGAAAACCAGGAAATAGACAACAACCTTCCTTACTTACTTATATTCTGGTCAGGGCTACATTACTCAGTCAATTTTCAATTTTTCTGCTGCTTTTCAGTGTTGTGGGGATGAGCAGTGGGGAGACTGGAGGCCGCACTTGGCTGTGATTCTGTCGAATCAAGGTGGGGACCCGGAGCTGTATCAGCGTACGATTGTCACCATGGGGGAGACCCTGGGTAAGCAGAGACCAGCTCCATCCCCTCCTCTCCTCTATTTCCAGGCCAGCTTTAACCACTCTGTGCTTAGATTCTTAGGTTCTGTGTTGGGCCCGAGTCTATGCCTCAGGCTTTCCTTTGACCCAGGAGCCTCAGTGTTTTGGGGACAGAAACTTCAGGGGAGGGGTGTCCTTCTTGCCTTTCTGTTTCCCAGTTTTCTGCTGCGAGCCAGTGCAGGCCAGGCCCCTGAGACTCTGGGGTCTGCCACTGTAGGAGGCTCCCCTGAGTAGGTGACTTCTATGCCTGGGTCAGATTCCCGTGCAGATGGAGTTAACACATGGGGGCATCTCGCCTACTGTTGCTGTTAGTCCCGCAGTGACCCAGCTCAACCAGATAGGAAATTCTATTTTTGCCTGAACTACCCTGGGTAATCATATAATCTTTATTTCTATCATCTCTCTGTGAATGTGGCCTCATAAACACTTAGAGGCTGTTGAATGTTCCAGATCAGTGGTTCTCAGATTTGGTCAAGGGCCAGAACGTCTAGAAATCATCGCTTTGTGGCACTTCGTGAAATACTGCTCTGCTAAACTTAAAATAGCTACGTGTAAGATTGTGCTCAGTCAAATGGCAGGTTGTTTAGCACCTGGGTAGAAAGAGAGCTAACTTTTGCCGAACCGTCTTGGGTGCCGGGCCCCATGCTAGTTACTTTACCTATTTGAATTAATTCAATGTTGAGGTAATGGAAAATGTATGGGAGAACATTTTTTTTCTTTCTTTTTTTTTTTTTTTGCGGTACGCGGGCCTCTCACTGCTGTGGTCTCTCCCGTTGCGGAGCACAGGCTCCGGACGCGCAGGCTCAGCGGCCATGGCTCACGGGCCCAGCCGCTTCGCGGCATGTGGGATCTTCCCGGACCGGGGCACGAACCCGTGTCCCCTGCATCGGCAGGCAGACTCTCAACCACTGCGCCACCAGGGAAGCCCGGGAGAACATTTTAAAACAGAATAATTTGGTAATGAATGTAATTTTTATGATCACTGGGAAAGGTCTTCTATTGTTTGACTTTAGCAGGGGAGGCATTAGTGCCCCAAGAAGCCTAGTTTAAAAACTGCTACTCCCAACGGCCAGCTTCTCTGCTCAGGTGTGGGCATTTCTACCCATTTCTCCCTCTCCAGAAGGACTAAAATGCTTAGAAACGTCCTCATTGAAAATCCATTAGGGGAAACGGGAAATAGTGCCTTATTCTGGCTGAAGAGAAGTGAAATAATGCCGGAGGCCAAAAATGCAGTAGGAGAGGGAGTGGGGTTTGGGGTCTGTGACTCGTAGTGTGACAAGCTCGTTCCTTTATCCCCATGAGGCTCTCTGCTCTGACCTCCAAGCCCCTCTCCAGCCCTCTCCCATCCCGCCCAGATGGTGGGCCCTCATGTGGGCGTGCTCCGTGACCAGGGCTTGTTCTCCTCCTGCAGCTGGGAAGGGGCTGGTGGAAGCAGCTCACTTCTGCTACCTCATGGCTCACGTGCCCTTTGGCTTCTATACCGTGAAGACAGACCACCTGGCCTTGCTGGGCAGTAGCCACAGGTATGCGATCTTCTGGGGGAAAGGGAGTGGGAAGGACATCTTCCAGGGGATTGGTTTAGCCCTTGCTGGGCTTCATGGCTCCATTTTCCAGTGTCTTGTGTGAATTTCGGCCGCTGCTGGTCCCCTCCTCTGGGATGGTTTTCCGCACAGGTAGGCTCTGGCGGAGGAGATGCCGGGTAGGTGCCGCATCACACCGCCAGGGGGCCTCAGGTTCAGGCCCTGCTCCGGGGAAGCTGTGAACTGGTGCCTGTGGGTTGCATTGTACCCCTAGGGCCACTCGGTGGCGCCCTGGCTCCGTGATCAGAGAGTGACTCTTTAGAAAATGCTTAGCGGGAGCGCGGCGGCTTGAGCCTCTGCGTCAGGCAGCTCTGGACCCGTTCTCAGAGCCCGCCTTGGGCAAAACCCGAAAGTGCAAGACGTTTGTTTAGCCACCACACCCTACACTGACTTGGTGCACAAGCTACTCAGAGTCCCGCCTGTCACTTATTCCCTGCTGGCCGTAGCATTAGGCTTTTCACACAGAAGGACCTTAATAAGCCCCTAGACAATGAATAAATGGACAAAAAGACCAGCTTGCTCTCTAGCTGCCCTCCACATTCTAGATCTCTCTTTCTCTTTCCCTGTAATAGTTAAGATTTCCTAAGCTCTTACATTGTGCCAGCCGTTTTTTTGTTTTGTTTTTTGCGGTACGCGGGCCTCTCACTGTTGTGGCCTCTCCCGTTGCGGAGCACAGGCTCCGGACGCGCAGGCTCAGCGGCCATGGCTCACGGGCGCAGCCGCTCCGCAGCATGTGGGATCTTCCTGGACCGGGGCACGAACCCACGTTCCCCGCATCAGCAGGCGGACTCTCAACCACTGCGCCACCAGGGAAGCCCGTGCCAGCCGTATTATTTGCACTATTTCCTTTAATCATTACACATTTACCCTGTGAAGAAGGTACGCTTTTAATCTTCACTTTATAGAGGAGGGAAACCAAGGCACAAAGAGGTTAAATAACTTGTCTAAGATGGTACAGCTAGTGTGGGGTCAGGTTGGACTTGGAATCCAGACTATCAGGCTTTTCTTTATAGAAATGCCTCCTCTCATAGCCTGTCTGTCAAGATCACGGTCTCTGATAGCACCTAGTTGGCTTGTCAAAGAGGCCTGTCTGGGCCAAATGGGATGGTAAGTGAAACGGTTTAATGTGTCTCCCTCCTATGTTTATATTGTATGAGGATGTTTCTGGAGATACAGTCCTGACCCCAGGAATAGCCCCCATGATTATGATTTCAAACCCCACAGCAATTGTTCTGGGACCTGTGAGGACTCTGAGGGCCCCTCAGATCACGTTCACCCAGCCTGCTTCCCCACTGGAATGAACCTCAAGCACAGGGACCGTCTTCTGATTTGGGGCTCCACAGTGCTACCCTCTCTCTGCCGGGCCTTCTTTCTTCAATGCTTCCGAACATCACATCACTCCCTCCTTTCTGCTCTTCCACTCAGGCTATGGTGGCCTCTCACAGACGCCCGCTCTGGGCTCTTAGGGCACTAAGGCTGGCTCTCAGCGTGCTTACAGGGAGGACCCAGTGCCCCACTGAGCTGGGTGTGAGAGCAGCTTGCCTTACATGACCCTCCAGCAAAGATGGCAGCGATCTCCCCCTCCCCCCAGTCTCTCCCCGCGCCTTCCCCCAGAGCCTCTGGAGGTGCAGATTCTCTTTCCTCTCTTAGAGCTGCCCCAGGGATCAGCCCAGGACAGAAACTCTACCATGAATGGATGCAGCTGGTGTTTGGCCATCTACTAGGATTTAAATCTGTCCCCACCTCAGTCTCTTTTATTTTTATTCCCTGGTTTTAGTCAAGAGTTTTTGAAATTTGCAACAACTGAGGCTATCCAGAGGACGGAAATCTTCGAGTACTGTCAGATGCTGGGCCTCCCCAAATCCTTCATCCCTTCTTTCCAGGTAACTGAACCCTCACGAGGTCACCACCTTAGCTGCGTCACATGGCTGTGGGCCACCGGGTTTTCCGCCTTGCTATCTGGCACGTACTGGCTGGGCTAAGTCATCCACTGGACTTTTCCTCATTAGCTGGAATGTGGGAAGGGTTAGGATGTCTTTCTAGGTCCCCTAAAGGTTTGCATTTTAAGATAGGAAAGCAAAACACTGCAGCAGCCTCTGTGCTGGGGGCTCCTGCCTCACTGCTGACAATGAGAATCGTGCCAGCAGCCCTGGGGCTCCCCCCTTGTCTGTAGCTCCTTCTGTTCTTCTGTCTCCAAATGGCTCCACCTTCTCCTCAGCCCCACGATCACCCTGCTGGGAATGGGAGCAGGAAGGCCTCGACTGGGGGCTCTTCATCCTTCTTCCTCTCCTCTGACCTGCCACTCCCATCTCTTTTGGATGACTCTGGGTTTTTTTGTGGTTTTTTTTGGTTTATTTTTTGCGGTACTCGGGCCTCTCACTGTTGTGGCCTCTCCCGTTGCGGAGCACAGGCTCCGGATGCGCAGGCTCAGCGGCCACGGCTCACGGGCCCAGCCGCTCCACGGCACGTGGGATCTTCCCGGACCGGGGCACGAACCCGCGTCCCCTGCATCGGCAGGCGGATTCAACCACTGCGCCACTAGGGAAGCCCTCGATGACTCTGTTTTTAACTCTGGAAATTCCTCCCTGCTCTGTCCTTGGCCCCCATCCTCCTTTCTTCCCTCCAGGGCTGCAGCTGTGCAGACGGTGTCCATGCAGGTTCTAACCTCTCTTCTCAACCTCTCTACTGGATGCCCTGTTGTCCCCTTAAATCCATAATGACTCCTTCCATGCCTGTATTGAGAGTGCACTCGGTGGCAGCAGCACACACACACATACACACCACCACCACCAAGCACAAAACACAAAACAAAGGCTTGGAAATGAATGAATTACTGCCTATAGGGCAATTACCCAGTTAGTATCTTCTTTAAGAGTTTTACCAAAGACCCACCTTCTCCAGCAGAGCCCTGCCTGACCAGCTCCTTTGGGTCAATGCAGGTCTTCAGTCTCTTTCTTTCTGTTCTGTAGTCATCCCACCTCTCAGCTGTCTTTGGGCTGATAGCAGTGAGATTAGCTGTTTTTAGGGAATGAGTTCTACACGCCTGGCACCACTGTGTTATGATGCTTTGACTGTATGATTTCTAATCCTGTGGTAATCCGGGCATGATTACCCCCCTTTTACAAAACAGGTTCCAAGGAGTTACATGCTATTGGCTCACATCTCTTGGGTACCATTTGTTCTAAGGACTTTACATGGATTATCTCACTGAATCTTTACAACAGCCAAGGGGTAGATCGTATTATCATCCCCATATTATAGTGAGGAAACCAAGGCGCAGAGAGGAGATGGGGTAACTAGCTCAATGTTCCACACCCAGCATGGAACTGGGATTTGAACTTGGGTCTGTCTGATTTGCAGCCCTCAGGCTCCATTTAGTTCTGTCACTCATTCTTCTCTGAACACTTACCTGTCTCTGTCTGTACACTCCCTTGGGCTTGAAGTCCCTTGCACCTCAGTCATTTTTTCTTCTTTTATCCATCCCCCTGGTGCCAGGTCCTGTGCCCCACACACACCAGGCTTCCCAGAGATGTGGGCTGCCTGATAAGAAGTCCAGGGCATTTCCATGGTGACCTGAGCCTAGAGAGATTCAGCTGATGTGCCTCCCAGCCCTTTCTCTATGAGGACGGAGCTGCAGGCTGGATTTGGAATTGTGCCCATACACAGATAGAATGCCCCAAATGGCACAAGGCCCTCTTTAATATATGGATCCAGAGTTAGAGGAAGTTGGAAGTCAGCTGACTTCCAAGAAGGCTTATTTCCTTTCTCTTTCTGTCCTTGCCTGGATGGGCTCATCACTGGCCCCCTCTTCACAGGTGTATAAGCTCCTTTATGCTTCCCGTCTGGCAGATTACGGCCTTGCGTCCCAGGCCTTGCATTACTGCGAAGCCATTGGCACAGCCCTCCTGAGCCAGGGAGAGAACAGTCACCCTGTGCTATTAGTGGAACTCATCAAGGTGAGCTTCTCGGAGGGTTCTCTGCAGGTGTGTTTTCTTCAGTGTTCAGAGAAAGCTGTTGTAAAGCGGCTCAGACACCCCATTTCATCTTCTTTGAACATGCCGTAAAATTGGAGCCCATGGCTGTCTTTGACCACGTATGCATGTCCAGATGTGATAAGCAGAGGCCTGACACTGCACAAAGATGGATGCTATGGGCGGGGATGGCGGCGGGGAGGGACGCAGTGAAATTGGGGGACTGAAAACCAGGCATGTGCTATGCAGGAAATTCATTCTTGCATCTGCTTTTTTGGTACAGTAAAACTGCCTGTTAACAGTGAACTGTTCTAATGATAAAAGCTGGGCTTAGAAAATATATTTTAGTGGTTAAAACAGGAAATGATCCTTATTAAAATGCTTTTAAATGCATGGGATATTTTATCACATGTGAGATACATTCAAAAAGAGAAAACAAAAACATATCAACTTTTAGTTCCTGAGAAAGAAAACAATCAGGCAAATAGTTGTTCCAATTAATTGAATAAAAATCCATTAGCTGAGAGTAAAAAGGTAGCCTACTGTCAATTTTTTCTTTGCTTTAGATGAGGCCCAGTGTTGGATTCTGTAATCAGTAATATCTGTGGTACTGAGCCCCCTTGATGGCAAATTTCTGCCAACAGGATGATGGTTGTAGGCAGCTCAGGACCCAGAATGGAGGAGTAGGGAAGTCTGGGAACTTAATGATGGAATAGCCTTACGATACAGGCAGTCCCTTGACCAGCAGCACAGGCGTCTTCTTGTAGGGAGCTTGTTAGAAATGCAGAATCTCAGGTCCCACAGATTTCTGGGGTCAGAACTAGCATTTTAGCAAAGGTCCCAGGTGGTTCCTACCAGGCCTGAAGCTTGAGAAGCACTGCTCCTGAGGGCAGCTTTGCAGAGACATAAAGCAGAGTTAATAGTTTCTCCTCTGTTGCTCTCCTCCTCCTCCTCTGTTGCTAGTTTATTTAGTGTCTAGCAACAAGATGGGTTAACTGTTTGTTTATGTTGCAATTCGGGGAAGATACCTGCTGAATTTGCTGTTTGGCAATTCTTTGTAATCTGGTTTACGAGTCAAGGCTCCCTTCTTTTTTCTTACTGCCTCTCCCCGTGGTCTGTCCATTTCACTTACTTCTCTCTCTCCTTTTCCCTCTCTTACCATCTGGAAACCTGGCACAGCTTGCAGAGAGACTGAAGCTGTCAGATCCTCTGGTTTTAGAACGCCACCGCCGTCACCGAGGAGACAGGGACCTGGAGCCGGACTGGCTGGTACACCTTCGGGGGCATCAGAAGGAGCTGCAGGTAAGGGGGGGGCAGGTCAGCGGGGTGGGCCTCTGTTTCCCTCTTGGCTGCCCTAGACCCAGAGTAGGCATTCACTGACCTCAGCAAGCCCCCGACCCCATGGAGGGCTCTGGGGGGTCCCCTGTCACCCATGAGGCACAGCCTGACTGGGGAAGGGGTGGCACTCAGCTTCCCCACTGCTGCCTCGCGCCCGGGTGGAAACATTTTCCTGTATTTGGTGTGAGACAGTGGGGCCCTCTTCCAGAGCACCCAGCCACCCTTCTCTGTGGTCCCAGAAAATACATTTTCTGACCATCAAAGCTTCCATCTCTCTGTGAGGAACAATGGCTCACAGTGGCCCTTGTCACTTTCATGTAATGTAGGGCAATTGCTTAAAAGACTTCCGGGCCTTTCCTTTTATTGTTCTGACAATTGCAAAAGCAAGCAGCTGGTAGTAACTGTAACAGTAATTGGAACAGGGCCTCCTCCATGTTGTTTCTGCCTCTGTCGCTGAGAAAGGGCAGGAGGATTTTTTTAGGCACACACGGCCCTTGCTTCCTACATGTGCTGTGGGCTCTGGGGCCCACGGTTTCGTTCCCTCCTCTTGCCCCTTCCTCTGGGAGAGGATGCTACCCTGGTCCCTGCCTGCTCTGGGCAGAGCTGGGAGGTAGGAAGGGCTGAGGCTGCCCCTCCCCCACCCCCTCCAGCCCTGTGACTCCCTTACCTTATCACTCCTGAAGTTTCTTTTTTGACTTAATTTTAAACCATGGTTCACTGTTTTTGTATTTCTTTGTGTTGCTTAAGAGGTGTTTACTTTATCTTAATAGCAAAAGATAGCAGGAGACATTGGGGATCCTTGCTCTGCTCACTCGGATATTTTGGGAGCCAGGAAAACAACAGGTACCCAAACCAATGAACTGAATGTGTAATAGCTGACTCTCAGGATTTGATTAGATGAGATAACGCAACCTAAAAGACTCTCCCCCTTCCCTTCCTGGAGTGCCTTCCTTGCCTGTGTCAATCTGACCCAGTGGTCTGTGTACGCCCTCTCCACACAGCTCCGCTGACCACAGGCATCCCTGACACTTTTTTTTTCCTTTTTTAAATTAATTAATTGATTTATTTTTGACTGCATTGGGTCTTTGTTGCGCGCGGGCTTCAGTAGTTGTGGCGCGTGGGCTCAGTAGTTCTGGCACGTGGGCTTAGTTGCTCCACGGCACGTGGGATCTTCCCAGACTAGGGCTCGAACCCATGTCCCCTGCATTAGCAGGAGAATTCTTAACCACTGCGCCACCGGGGAAGTCCCCATCCCTGACACTTCTGTTTCTACATTATTAGAGTTTTTGCTTCACATTCAGGTTTTAATCTTGTTATGTTGTGTTGTTATCTAATTGCTTCACTTGTGTCAGTACAGTCTCCCTAGCTGAATACATTCCTTGAGGCCAGAGGTGGTGGGTTATCTGTATTTCACGTTAGCGATGGGGACATAGGAAGCGCCTATGGTGTTTGAGCATCAATTGCCTGGCACGTATGTGAAATAGGTTTCAAAGTGTTTTCAACAGATCCCGCCTTTCCCTTCAGGATGCCTCTGAGTGTTGTGTTGGACAGACGCTGTTACCCCAGTTAATTCTGTGCCCTTTCCCCAAACAGCACTCCCTGGTGGGGTCAGGACGGGGCCTCATCTTTTTATTTCCGGCTGTTTCCCAGCCTTTTTCGCTTCCTTCAGGGATAAGCGAGGGGGTAGCAAGGAAGGGCAGGCCTTGGTTTCTGTTTCCCAGCTTTGCTGCTGCATCCCAGAATCTGTGAAGGTGAAGGGATGCAAGAGAGCAGGCTGGGTGTTTCTGAGTGGCCACTTCTGCTGGGAAGCAGCTGTGTCTTCTGTCACCCATTGGAGCAGGTGGGTCAGATGACCACACCAGTTCCATAACCTTGGGGCAGCCATTGTCCCCGTCCACACCTTGGTCTGTCTCTTCAGCAACACTGAAGAGCCAGAATGAATACCACCAAGGTCCCTTCCTGGAACAAGGTTCTGCTTCTTTAAAAGCAAAGGCATCATTTCTGTAGTCTGATTTGGGTTTTAACTGGCAACATTCTAAAGTTTCAAGTACCCAAGTCCCTTAGGAGATCCTTTAAAGAGAAAGTTTATCCAAATGCAAAAAATTGTGGAGTTAAATGAGATGGTAATTTCTGCCTTCCCAACCCACTGGTTTAAGGCTCAGAGATCACACAAGGTAGTGAGGGAAATGGTTTTGTAAACTCTGAGTCATAAGCGGTGAGAGGTGTTACAATTACTGCTGTGTTGTACTTGTCCTCACGTCGATGGCAGCCATACCAAGCGGCCTGTCCTTGTCACTGCTTTCCAAAGAGCAGGATTGTTCCTGGTGTGATTAGTCCACACAAATGCCACGTTACACGTCTCACTTCCTCCTCTTTGCCCTATGTCCTTAGACGACACTTTCTACCAGGATCTTTCTGGACATCAAGGCAGCTCAGACGCCCTTGAGGACTGCTCAGCCCTGTGGCCAACACTGGAGCCGATGGGCCTGGCCCATCCCAGCCCACAGCAGCCCTTTCCCCTCCAGCCCAGCTCCTACCCAGCAGGAGGAGGTTCCGGGCAGACGGGGGTCCCGGTGCCTCTTTACTCAGTTCCTAAGACCCATCTACCAGGGACTGGTGGCAGTGTGGTGGTGACAGGGACTCCTGGAGGAAGGGCCTGGGAGGAAGCCCAGCAGATGCACCCGCCCCCTGGTAAGACCTGCCAGCGAGGCAGCGAACCTTGCATGACGAGGTGTCTAGGGGAGCAAACAGAAGAGGGAGGTGCAGGGACCAGTGCAGGGTGTGGGGTGGGAGCTGGTAAAGCCCTGAGTGGTGGGTATGCACATGACTGAGGGCCTGGTACTTCACGTTCTTCTGAGGGAGATGGCTGTCTCCCGTTCCAGCCCACGTCTCTACTGGGACAAGCATAGCACAGCCAACCGCAGCCACTTTTGCCATCCCCTTGGATTCTGTAGTTTCTAGGATCTCGGCTGGAGAAGGCAAGGAAATGCCACCTATGCTGGAGCTGTAGTTTAGGCCAAGTCCTCTTTCTGAAGTCGTCAGTGTCAGGGACCGCGGGCAGAGGCTCGTGCTTCTGGCTTCTCCCATCAGGCCTTGGACAACAGGGGCCGAGTATGGGTGAGCATTGCTGAGTGATGCCAGGGAAGTGCGGGAAACCACACAGAAGGATCAGATCTTAGAGCTTCTAAGACAAGGTCCTGTCCAAGATGGGAGACTCACATGGAGGGGAAGGTCAGGGAGGATCCCTGTGATCCAGCTTGATGTGGCCCTGATTTCTGGGGTTCCTGAGGAATGACCTTGGTTCAGGGTGAAGGTTGGGTGAGCAGCATGTCCTGGGGTGGCTGGAATTCAGAGACTTGTGCAAATGGACTTTTCATTTACTGTGATGCACTTGGGGCTATGGGCTCAGAGCTCCAGCTGCTTTGCAATTAGGAAAGCCAACTATGTCCCCATTACGCTTCCTCAGGATAGATGGGAAAGGCCCCACTTCACATCACGATTTCTGTTGTGTTTTGTGCCATAGGAGAGGACACAGTGTCTCCAGAAACCTTCCAGCATCCTGATGGGCAGAAGGTTGTTTCCAAACCGCAGGTGAGAGGACAGAGCCCAGCAGATGCGGTGCCCACTCTGAGCTGTGGGTTTCCTTCTGTTGCCACGGTTTCTCAGCCACTCACAGATGCCTTCCTGTGCCTTGCACCAGCCCTCTCTTCCATGTTTCATCTTGTTTCTTTCTACACCAGATCCTGAGAGGTGGAGAGGAGGCTTGTTCCAGTTCATGTTCAGTCCTGCCAACCTGTATCCATGGGGGCAGGGCCGGCAGGGCTGGGTGTAGCTTTGGACTCACACATCTGCTCCCTCTGATGCCCTCTTCATACTGTTGCACCGAACACATGCTGTGCTCTGCCCCACCATGGACTCCTGATATTTCTTTCTTTCTTTTAATTTTTACCTTGCTTTATTTCCAAGAAGGACCTACTGCAGCTGTATCTCTTCTGCCCAGGTGTGCCGTCAGGTCTTGGAGGGAACCACATCTAAGTAATCATCCAGCCAGCTGTTGATTGAATGAATCCCTTTCCTCCAACAGCAGGCATTGCTGGTCTCAAAACTGCCTGGCTGGAGGCGAACTTCCTCAAGTCGTAACCGGGCTGCAAAGGCTTAAAACACTTTTATGCTTTACTTTTTTTCTAACAGAAAAATTAGTACGTTATTGTTATAGAAAACTTGAAAAATGAAGAAAAAGTGTCATATAAAGAGTCAAACAGACATCACTCAGAAGCCCATAGTCAAATATTTTCATTATTTCCTTCTAAAATTTTTTCTATGTACGGGTTTCTCCTGCTATCCGAATGTAGAGCCTTTCCATGAAACCTTTTGTAAATCTAAATGGCATGAAGGGAAGAAGCAGTTACCTCAGTACACATCTTGCTAACAATGCACAAAATAAATCGAAAGGAAGCACAGGTGCTCACAGACACAGTTCAAATCTATGGCATCTTGATGCGAAGATGCTGAGCGTAGTTTCTGGAAAGGAGCTTGGCAGGCCACTCTCACTGCTTGGGGTACGCTCTGCCTCTATAACGGCTCCTACAAAACAAAGGCTGAACACTTTTTTCACTTTTTGCCTTTTGTTTTGTAAAAGCGAAAATCCTCTTTGGACTTTTTTTTGGTTAGGGAAAACAGGTACTAATGTAGGTCTTTGGTAAAAGCAAAGTGGCATAATGCAAACTTTCAACAAGTGGGGGAGACCTGTCTATGTATATATGTGTGTATATAAATGTGTATATATACACACGTGTTTTTAAATGGTTAAGAACATACGTAGGTGAAACTTTATTTTCTATTTATTTAATAGTATAAAATTGAGATTTTCCATGTCATTCCTAAATAGGATTTTTAATATTGATGTGATAAAATCCATTGTATGGAAATACCATCACTCATGAATTTATTCATTCACAAATACAGAGTTCCTACAACATACCTGGCACAGTTACAGGGGCTGGGAGTACACAGGGAAGCAGACAAAGCCTGCCCTCATGGGGCTTCTGTTCTGTAGAGGTGACTGCAAATAAACCACTGTGTGCATGAGGGATGTTACTTTACATGGAGTGGAAGGGAAGGCATCTCTGAGGTCAGCATGGAGGGTGGATGGAAGCCAGGTGAGTATTCAGGGAACAAGTGTTCCAGGCAGAGGGAATAGGGAGAGCAAAGGGCCTATAATGGGACTGACTTGGTGCAATCAAGGAAGAGCATGGAATCACTGTATCTAGAAAGTGGGGAGCAACAGGGGAGAGGGCTAAGAAGCATGACTAGAGAGGCAGAGAAAGACTGGGTTATGGAGGGCCTGGTAGGCCCTGGAAGGAGCTCAGATTTTTTTTTTTTTTTTTTTTTGCGGTACGCGGGCCTCTCACTGCCGTGGCCTCTCCCGTCGCGGAGCACAGGCTCCGGACGCGCAGGCTCAGCGGCCATGGCTCACGGGCCCAGCCGCTCCGCGGCATGCGGGATCCTCCCGGACCGGGCCACGAACCCTAGTCCCCCGCATCGGCAGGCGGACCCCCAACCGCTGCGCCACCAGGGAAGCCCGGAGCTCAGATTTTAATTCATCTTCCCCCCATTGTTAAACACTTCAAGTGTGTCTCTTTTCTTTCCTACTCTTTCTCGCTACTCCTCCCTTCTCTGCCCCTCATATGTAAAACACAATGATGGACATTCTAGTATCTAAGCCCTTGTCTATTCCTCAAATTTATTCAAATAGGAGAAATTCCTAGAAGGAGAGTCAGACTGCTTAAGTTTAAATCCTTGCTCTGTCGTTTACGAGTTATGTGACCTTAGGTTGTTTAACCTTTCTTTTTTTAATACATTTATCTATTTTTGGCTGCGTTGGGTCTTCGTTGCTGTGCTCGGGCTTTCTCTGGTTGCTTCGAGCAGTGGCTTCTCTTGTTGCGGAGCACGGGGTCTCCCCACTGCTTTACTGAGCAGGTCAGGTGAGGGAGTACGTGTAAATGTGCCTTTGCAACCTGTCTAGAGCTAGAAAAATGCTACTTCTGTTTTCTTTATTCCCAGGTGCCACCGATTCCCAAAGCAGGAAATATTCCTGAGAGTTCCTCTGTGTCAGTCAAGGAGGATGAGGGGGAGCCCTCCGATGAGGCAGAGAAGAAAAAGTCTTCCGAAAACACCGCCCAGAGAGGGAAGCTGGGAGACGCGAAGGAGAATACAAAGGTGGGGGGATTCTTCTCTTCCCAGATGGCGGAGCAGAGCTGGGAATCTGGGCTTCGGTGGTGGCCCTACCCCTCCTGTCTCACCAGCATCACAGGTGGCGGCGGGGACGGGGGGGTGGTGCTGGCTAATCTCATATTCAGAGGGAGAAGCAACCCTGCAGGCCACAGAACTCGCCCTCCTCCCTCCAGGGCTCGGGGTTTGGCTGGCTCAGCTGGTTTCGCCCGAAGCCCGCCGGCGACGCGCCCCCCTCAGGAGACGAGGACGCGTCTGACGGTTCTGACGCTGAGGTAACCTGGGCAGGGAGGGCACGGAAGCTTCCCCTTCCAGGGGGCCCTAGGAGGGTCTGGAGCTGGCATCTCTACACTGGTCCGGGTGAAACAGGTTTAGTGATGGAAGATTGTGGGAAACAAATTGGTCCAGTGAGGGGAAAGGCAGATGATGAAAGGCCTTAGAAGTCAGAATGAAGGATTTTAACTTTCGAGGGCCAGGAGTAACTTGGATCATTGAGCAGAGGACCAGCATAAAGAAAATGGAACTTGGGGGAGAGAAGGCTAGCACCTGGCTGAGGCTGGAGGCCGCCATGTGGGCCCTGCAGGAGTACAAGCAGGCAGCACCGGTTTATTTATCGTCAGGGACACCTTCCTTTTTGCACTAAGCAGGAAGCCCCCCAAGCATCTGCTCCTCCCCAGCCCAGCCCGGGCCTCTCGCCAACGCCGCCCCCACCTCCCCAGTCTCTGCCGGACGCTGGCGCCTTCTCCAGGGACATAGGTACCGCCAACCTCATGTCCTCTGGGCTGTCTGTGGGCCTCTCTATGCTCCCCGGGGGCATGGGGGGTGCCTTCTGGGAGTGAGGGCTCCGCTGTCCCGAGCAGCGGGAACAACCCTGACTCATTGCTTCCTAGGTGGCAGTGAAGCCCGAGGATCAACGTCCGAGGCGGGGAGAGCCGAGGGCACTGGGAGTGGAGGCTTGTCGGAACCTCAGGTGAGCAACCCACCAGGCACCTGTGTGCGGACTGAACTTTCACGTGGGCTGCAGGTGCCACCCTGTGAGGGCCTGACTCGTGGAGGATATGGAGAAAGCTTCTGTATTAGTTTGCTAGGGCTGCCAGAACGAGGTATCAGAGACTGTGCCATTTAAACTCCAGAAATTCTTTCCTCCCAGTTCTGGAGGCTGGAGATCTGAGATGAAGGTGTTGGCAGTGTGGGTTTCTCCCGCAGCTTCTTTCCTTAGCTTGTAGCTGGCCATCTTCTCCCTGAGTCTTTACATGGTCTTACCTCAGTGTGTGTCTATGTCCAAATTTTCTCTTCTTCTTTTTTTTTTTTTTTTTTTTTTTTGCGGTACGCGGGCCTCCCACTGTTGTGGCCTCTCCCCTTGCGGAGCACAGGCTCTGGACGCACAGGCTCAGCGGCCATGGCTCACGGGCCCAGCCGCTCTGCGGCATGTGGGATCTTCCCGGACTGGGACAGGAACCCGTGTCCCCTGCATTGACAGGCGGACTCTCTACCACTGCGCCACCAGGGAAGCCCCAAATTTTCTCTTCTTATAAGAACACCAGGCTTCCCTGGTGGTGCAGTGGTTGAGAGTCTGCCTGCTGCTGCAGGGGACACGGGTTCGTGCCCCGGTCTGGGAGGATCCCACATGCTGTGGAGCAGCTGGGCCCGTGAGCCATGGCCGCTGAGCCTGCACGTCCGGAGCCTGTGCTCCGCAACGGGAGAGGCCACAGCAGTGGGAGGCCCGCGTACTGCAAAAAAAAAAAAAAAAAAAAAAAAAAGAACACCAATCATAATGGGTTAGGGCCACTCTAATGGCTTCATGTTACCTTAATCACCTCTTAAAAGACCCTGTCTCCAAATACATTCTGAGGTGCTGGGGTTAGGACTTCAACATATGAAGTTTGGGGGGAACAGGAGTTAGCCCATAACTGCTTCCTTAGGTGATGTCTAGAGAACGGCCTTGGGACTTCCCTGGTGGTCCAGTGGTTAAGACTGTGTGCTTCCACTGCAGGGGTCATGGGTTCAATCCCTGGTTGGGGAACTAAGATCCTGCATGCCATGCGGCGTGACCAAAAAAAAAAAAAAAAAGAGAACGGCCTCTTTCCCTGTCCCACAGTAGGAGCCAGAGTTCACCAGTATCCTTGGCAAGAGCTGTGATAAACTCTTGATGAACTGTCCACACCAGTATGGATTTCATGCCAACTACTAGGAAAACATGTTTATTTCTTGTGGCCTGGTTACAGCACTCTTGTAATATTCTAGGTCTTTCAAAGAATATGAGGTTACTTTTTATGATGCTATTAATACATTTATTATGGCCTTTTCTTCTCATGCAGCAGCACCCAAGGCTCTGCAATGCCACCCTTGACCCAGGGGTTGGCTGTGCCCACTTGAGCCATGTTTGTTTGCTCAAGATTCCCTGAGCTCTATCACATCTGCATCTCTTGACCAAAGTTGATGCTCAGGGAAGCCCTTGATGTTCTGGAATCTGGGAAGTGGTGACTAAGAGGATTTTCTATCACAGGGTGTTTCCTCTGGGCTGTACTTCAACCCTGGTGTTCTGCTTCCCCCACCCCCCTTGAAAGGGGCTGTCCCTCTCTACAACCCATCCCAGGTCCCCCAGGTAAGGAGGCCCTGAGGGAGAGGGGTTAGGAGCATGGGTTCTGGATTAAGGAGACCCAGGTTTATAACTTACTTATAACAAATTACTGTGCCTGAGTTCTTGAGCAATGACTAACCTCTCTAAGTCTCAGTTTCTGCATCTGTAAAATGGGGTTAGTAGTAGCTACCTCAGCGGGTAGTTGTGAGGATTAAACCAGAGCATGTATGTGAAGAGCCTGGCACTCAGAAAATGCTCAGTCAATGTCACTATTATTAATATCACACTTGACCTTTTGTAAGTCTTGAGACTCAGGAGAGACAATTGGTATTGATGTCAATGGTGTGGTTGCACCAGGGCTGTGTCCTGGGGGTGAGGGGATCATTGCAAAGTTTGATTGAAGCTAAACTCCCTGCTTCTGCATGATCTGGGGCAGACTGCTTGTTCTGATGCATTACTGGCCTCCCTTCTATATAAAATTGAATTTCTTTCTGCTTATTTAAGAGTTGAAGGTGTTGTGTGAAAGCGAATAATGAGAACACCACCATGGGAAGCCAAATACAGCAGAAGGGTTTCTAGACCCTCAGGATGCCCAAGCTCAATCCAGCCAGTCAGCCCTGGTCGGAGTCATGCTTGGGGCTATAATCTTGTGCCATGCTTGTTCTTTTCCAGCTCTCCATGGCTACCAGCCTGAACCGGCCAAATCGCCTAGCTCAGCGCCGCTATCCAACCCAGCCATGATGAGAAGGACCACACATCCCAGGCTGGTCTCCCTGAAGCACAACTTTTATGTTGTTCTCGTTTCTTAATCTCCCAGCCCCTCTGCCACATCAGGACCCCCAGGAGGGTTGTGCTAGCCTGTTGCCTCCATGGGGCATAGAGAACGCAAGGGGACAGGGTCTCCCAGGACATAACTCAGTTCAGTCTCTTAAGATTAGCTTCAGAATGATGGTGCAAATGACTTCATCAGATGGAAAAGCTGGCCGTAACAGCAGACTGGAAGTGAGCAGAATGCTGTGGTGGCAGCGCTTAGAATGTGGCTTGAGATCCTCGGGAAATTCAGGGCCTAAGAATCCCACGGCTGGAATCAGTGATGACACCACTGGGCTCAGCAGCAGAAAATTACTGGGGGAGAGGCACTCAGAGCAATATTCTAGACTAACTTTGACTTCTTCCTCAGCCTTAGTTACAGACCAATTCATGGCCCTAGTTAGCAAAAGAGTTTTGAATTTCGGAAACTTATCATTGTTTCCCGTCATCATTCCCTCTTGGGTGACATTTTGGCAGTTTCCCTCTTGGTTTTAGTTTTGTGCACATTTTTTATGTGGTTTAGATTAATTATATTTCTCTCACTTTCTTAGCTGGTCCTATGTTTCCACATTCTGGCATCTGGCTATCAAGTTAGATTGCTGTAGGCATCATATTGTCATGGTAACTACTGAACCTAATAATGCAGATGGATGGAACATCAGTGTAATAAAGGATGGAAAATGTTCCCTAAAAATTCACTCCTTCCATAAGAGAGGAGGAATGAGTGCCTGAGTTTGTTAATACCTCCCTTCCTCCCTTGGGCCTTTGCAACTTGATGTTCGGAGGGTCAGAGGAGCCAGAGGGAGGAGGGGGACATCTTGGAAATTTCCATTTCTCCTTTCAAACCCCCAATAGGAGTTAACTCTTGCTGTTTGTCAGATTTGCTGAAAATTGTTCCTCACAAAGAACATTTTTTGTATGTGTAATTGTACCTACAGGTTTTGTACTTTAATGTAACATGGTTCTGATGTTGATAGCGATTAAACCAGATAATTTTATAGCAGATGCTTGTCTCCGGCTGGTTTGTGCAGAGGGAGAGAGCACACTGAGTGGTCTCTTCCCTGAAGTCTTTCTAATAATGGTTTCATTGTGTGATAGGTGCGAACAGCCGGTAAAAGCCCTTTGTTAATGAAGAATCTAGGGAATGATCCTTTTAACTTCTAAGTCTACCGCTATTTTTTCAGTTAAAAAAATACGGACAAAAGCTCCTCTGATGCAAATTGGTTACTCTGTTAACTAAATATTGCATATTCTGTTCTCTAAAAAGTTAATTCATATCTCAGATTAAATTGGGAAACGTGTGCCCCAGTGTGTTGCATCTAGAAGGCCCTCAGTAAGTGCTGTTCCCTTTTTCCCTAAAAAAGACTGCAGCCCCTTCAGTTTGGTATGCTGACACCCAGTTGCGGTACCCTGTCAGTAGTTTGTGAGTTTCTTAGACACCAAATTGTTTAGACTTGAATCCTGGCTCATCCACACTTCATCTTGTAGTCTTGGACAGGGTTACCTAACTGTCCTGTGCTTCAGTTCCCTCATCTATAAAATGAGGATGATAATTACAATAGTACCTACCATACAGGGACAGTGCAAGAATTAAAGGAGTCAAGCTCTTAAAAAAGTACCTAGTACATGCTAAGCATTTTATGTGTGTGTTTAAAAACAATTATTAATATATAATCTAATAAGTAAAATTGTCTTATCTTGTTGCCTATGATATTAAACTGTGGATTTTTCATTCTTTTTTTAAAAGAAATTATATTTTTGAAGTATAGTTGATTAATTCCTACTGTACAGCAAAGTGCTTCAGTTATACATATATATATTCTTTTTTAATATTCTCTTCCATTATGGTTTATCACAGGATATTGAATATAGGACCTTGTTGTTTATCCATTCTGTATATAACAGTTTGCATCTGCTAATCCCAAATTCCCAACCCATGCCTCCCCCACTCCCCCTCCCCCTTGGAAACCACAAGTCTGTTTTCTGTGTCTGTGAGTCTGTTTCTGTTTCGTAAATAAGTTTATTTGCATCATATTTTAGATTCCACATATATGTGATATATGGTATTTGTCTATCTCTTTCTGAATTATTTCACATAGTATGATAATCTCTAGGTCCATCCATGTTGCTGCAAATGGCATTATTTCATTCTTTTTTATGGCTGAGTAGTATTCCGTTGTATATATGTACCACATCTTCTTTATCCGTTCATCTGTTGATGGACATTTAGGTTGCTTCTATGTCTTGACTATTGTAAATAGTGCTGCTCTGAATATTGGGGTGCATTTATCTTCTCAAATTATGGTTTTCTCTGGATATATGCCCAGGAGTAGGATTGCAGGGATCATATGGCAACTCTATTTTTAGTTTTTTGAGGAACCTCCATGCTGTTTTCCATAGTGGCTGTACCAATTTACATTTGCACCAACAGTGTAGGAGGGTTCCTTTTTCTCCACACCCTCTCCAGCATTTGTTATTTGTAGACATTTTAATGATGAGCATTCTGACCAGTGTGAGGTCGTACTTCATTGTAGTTTTGATTTGCATTTCTCTAATAATTAGTGATGTTGAACATCTTTTCATGTGCCTGTTGGCCATCTGTATGAGATTTTTCTTTCTTGATACAGGTGTGTAATGGGAAGAATAATTTAAAATTACTTCTCAATAGGTGTTCTTATGACTAAGCCAGTTTCTCTCCCTGAATCCCACCTGCCACCAATGTTAGGTCATGTGGCTTAGTGGCCCCAGGAACAATGACATAGGGGAAGTCCTACCCCATAAAAAGAAGCACTTTAGAGGAGGAGAGTGAGGACCAAAGAGGAAGGTAAAGACATCAGATGCCTGTGTCCTCACTTCTGCCTCCTGTTGGGATTATTCATGGAAAACGAGTGACTACAGTGTCAACAAAGCAGATACTGAGATTAGTTACTTCCCAGGCACAGGAAGTAATATGTGCAGCAGTGGACACATTTTATGAGGGGAAAATCAGAGGGTTTTATGCACTAGAAAGGGAGGAGGCCATGGTACTTATGCAAATTCATGATTGGAAGCTTGTACTCTGGCAAAGTCAGAATGCATCCATTAACATGGAGCGTGGTTGGTTAAAACAAGTCCTGTCATTTATTCATCAGGAAAGAGCCCTCAGTTGGGCCCAGTAAGGGTATGATGAACTGGGGTCTCTCAGAGTTCTTAGTTGTTTATCAGCTTTTTTTAGTGGTCGTGATGGTGGTAAGTTTGCTAAAGGTCGTGACTGTTTTAGAGCTTTAGGGGTTAAAACCAGTTGTGGTGAAACAAAGCAAATGCAGCTGTAAGAAAAAATACTTTGTTCCTCATTTACAAGGTGGAAGCTTGGGGAGCAGAACAGGTTGTGCTAGAAATATGCTGCTGGGGGCTTCCCTGGTGGCGCAGTGGTTGAGAGTCCACCTGCCCATGCAGGGGACACGGGTTCGTGCCCCGGTCCGGGAAGATCCCACATGCCGTGGAGCGGCTGGGCCCGTGAGCCATGGCCGCTGAGCCTGCATGTCCGGAGCCTGTGCTCCGCAACGGGAGAGGCCACAACAGTGAAA
>RJWK010027273.1:0-26497 GCA_004363435.1 Platanista minor
TGTGAATGGATTAAATGCTCCAACCAAAAGACACAGGCTCACTGAATGGATACAAAAACAAGACCGATATATATGCTGTCTACAAGAGACCCACTTCAGACCTAGGGACACACACAGACTGAAAGTGAGGGGATGGAAAAAGATATTCCATGCAAATGGGAATCAAAAGAAAGCTGGAGTAGCAATACTCATATCAGATAAAATAGACTTTAGAATAAAGAATGTTACAGGAGACAAGGAAGGATCCTACGTAATGATCAAGGGATCAATCCAAGAAGAAGATATAACAATTATAAATATATATGCACCCAATGTAGGAGCACCTGAATACATAAGGCAACTACTAACAGCTATAAAAGAGGAAATTGACAGTACCACAGTAATAGTGGGAGACTTTAACACCTCACTTACACCAATGCACAGATCGTCCAGACAGAAAATTAATGAGGAAACACAAGCTTTAAATGACACAATAAACCAGGTAGATTTAATTAGGACATTCATTCTGAAAACAACAGATTACACTTTCTTCTCAAGTGCACGTGGCACATTCTACAGGACAGATGACATCTTAGGTAAAAAATCAAGCCTCAGTAAATTTCAGAAAATTGGAATCATATCAAGCATTTTTCTGACCATGATGCTATGAGATTAGAAATAAATAACAGGGAAAAAAATGTAAAAAACACAAACTCACGGAAGCTAAACAATACATTATTAATAACCAAGATCACTGAAGAAATCAAAGAGGAAATCAAAAAATACCTAGAGACAAATGACAATGAAAAGACGACAATCCAAAACCTATGGGATGCAGCAAAAGCAGTTCTAAGAGCAAAGTTTATAGCAATACAATCCTACCTCAAGAAACAAGACAAATCTTAAATAAACAACTTAACCTAAAGCAATTAGAGAAAGAAGAACAAAAAATCCCCAAAGTTAGCAGAAGGAAAGGAATCATAAAGATCAGAGCAGAAATAAATGAAACAGAAACAAAGAAAACAATAGCAAAGATCAATAAAACTAAAAGCTGGTTCTTTGAGAAGATAAACAAAATTGATAAACCATTAGCCAGACTCATCAAGAAAAGAGGAAGAGGACTCAAATCAATAAAATCAGAAATGAAAAAGAAGTTACAATAGACACCACAGAAACACAAAGCATCATAAAAGACTACTATAAGCAACTCTATGCCAATAAAACGGACAACCTGGAAGAAATGGACAAATTCTTACAAAGGTATAACCTTCCAAGACTGAACCAGGAAGAAATAGAAAATATGAACAGACCAATCACAAGTAATGAAATTGAAACTGTGATTAAAAATCTTCCAACAAACAAAAGTCCAGGAGCAGATGGCTTCACAGGTCAATTCTATCAAACATTTAGAGAAGAGCTAACTCCCATCCTTCTCAAACTCTTCCAAAAAATTCCAGAGGAAGGAACACTCCCAAACTCATTCTATGAGGCCCCCATCACCCTGATACCAAAACCAGACAAAGATACTACAAAAAAAGAAAATTACAGACCAATATCACTGAGGAATATAGATGGAAAAATCCTCAAAATACTAGCAAACAGAATCCAACAGCACATTAAAAGGATCATACACCATGATCAAGTGGGATTTACCCCAAGGATGCAAGGATTCTTCAGTATATGCAAATCAATCAATGTGTTACACCATATTAACAAATTGAAGAATAAAAACCATATGATCATCTCAGTAGATGCAGAAAAAGATTTTGACAAAATTCAACACCGATTTATGATAAAAAAGTCTCCAGAAGATGGGCATAGAGGGAACCTACCTCAGCATAAGAAAGCCCATATATGACAAACCCACAGCAAACATCATTCTCAATGGTGAAAAGCTGAAAGCATTTCTTCTAAGATCAGGAACAAGACAAGGATGCTCACTCTCGCCACTATTATTCAACATAATTTTGGAAGTCCTAGCCACAGCAATCAGAGGAGAAGAAGAAATGAAAGGAATACAAACTGGAAAAGAAGAAGTAAAACTGTCACTGTTTGCAGATGACATGATACTATACATAGAGAATCCTAAAGTTGCCACCAGAAAACTACTAGCACTAATCGATGAATTTGGTAAAATTGCAGGAGAAAAAATTAATGCACAGAAATCTCTTGCATTCCTATACAACAAAAAACGAAAGATCAGAAAGAGAACTTAAGGAAACAATCCCATTCACCATTGCAACAAAAATAGTAAAATACCTAGGAATAAACCTACCTAAGGAGGTAAAAGACCTGTATTCAGAAAACTATAAGACACTGATGAAAGAAACCAAAGATGACACAAACAGATGGAGAGATATACTATGTTGTTCTTGGATTGGAAGAATCAATATTGTGAAAATGACTGTACTACACAAAGTCATCAATAGATTCAGTGCAATCCCTATTAAATTACCAATGGCATTTTTTTCCAGAACTAGAACAAAAAATCTTAAAACTTGTATGGAGACACAAAAGACCCCAAATAGCCAAAGCCATCTTGAGGGAAAAAAACGGAGCTGGAGGAATCAGACTCCCTGACTTCAGACTATACCACAAAGCTACAGTAATCAAGACAATATGGTACTGGCACAAAAACAGAAATATAGATCAATGGAACCAGATAGAAAGCCCAGAGATAAACCCACACACCTATGGTCAACTAATCTATGACAAAGGAGGCAAGGATATACAATGGAGAAAAAACAGTGTCTTCAATAAGTGGTGCTGGGAAAACTGGAGAGCTATATGTAAAAGAATGAAATTAGAACACTCCCTAACACCATACACAAAAATAAACTCAAAATGGATTAAAGACCTAAATGTAAGACTGGACAGTATAAAACTCTTAGAGGAAAACATAAGGAAGAACACTCTTTGACATAAATCACAGCAAGATGTTTTTTGACCCACCTCCTAGAGAAATGGAAATGAAAGCAAAAATAAACAAATGGGACCTAATGAGACTTAAAAGCTTTTGCACAGCAAAGGAAACTATAAACAAGATGAAAAGACCACCCTCAGAGTGGGAGAAAATATTTGTGAACGAATCAGCGGACAAAGGATTAATCTCCAAAATATATAAACAGCTCATGCAGCTCAATATTTAAAAAACAAAAAACCCAATCAGAAAATGGGCAGAAGAGCTAAACAGACATTTCTCCAAAGAAGGCATACAGATGGCCAAGAGGCACATGAAAAGCTGCTCAACATCACTAATTATTAGAGAAATGCAAATCAAAACTACAATGAGGCATCATCTCACACTGGTTAGAATGAGCATCATCAGAAAATCTACAAACAACAAATGCTGGAGAGGGTATAGAGAAAAGGGAACCCTCTTGCACTGTTGGTGGAATGTAAATTGATACAGTCACTATGGAGCACAGTATGGAATTTCCTTAAAAAACTAAAAATAGAATTACCATATGACTCAGGAACCCCACTACTGGGCATATACCCAGAGAAAACCATAATTCAAAGATACACATGCACCCCAATGTTCACTGCAGCACTATTTACAATAGCCAGGTCATGGAAGCAACCTAAATGCCCATCGACAGATGAATGGATAAAGAAGATGAGGTACATATATACAATGGGATATTACTCAGCCATAAAAAGGAACGAAATTGAGTCATTTTTAGAGATGTGCATGGATCTAGAGACTGTCATACAGAGTGAAGTAAGTCAGAAAGAGAAAAACAAATATCGTATATTAACACATATATGTGGAAGCTAGAAAAACGGTACAGATGAACCAGTTTGCAAGGCAGAAATAGAGACACAGATGTAGAGAAGAAACACATGGACACCAAGGGGGGAAAGCGGGGCAGGGTGGTGGTGGTGGTGGTGGGATGAATTGGGAGATCGGGACTGACATATACATGCTAATATGTATAAAATAGGTAACTAATAAGAACCTGCTATGTAAAAAATAAAATTCAAAAAAAATAAATAATTGAAAAGTGATTTGACTGGTCCCACACTTAGTGGAGCCTGGAAAAGAAATGGTTCCTCTGGTGTGGTTGAGTACCTGTGATAAATTGTAAAAACGGGCCCAATTCTTCACCACTCCCCACGTCCACTCCCTTTTCCATGTAACTTTACAGAGTCCTTCCACACTGGCTGGGTATTTCTGACTTACCCTTTTGCTCTGACCTGGAATACATGGTTTGCTTTGTGAAAGTAGTGTAGCAGCTCTCTGGGGGTAAAAAAGAAGTCATGATTTGTAGTGTTGGCTGATTTTTAAATTTCAATCTATCAGTGATATAAAAGGTAACTTACAAGCTTTCTGAATATTTCACAGTTGGCTCTATCAAGCTGGAGGAGCCAGCTCCAGCAAACTGTTGCTCTGGGCCTGTATGATGTTAGCAAATATAATGTAAATAGAGGGTTAAAAAGCATTTGTGAGATTGGGCTTGCTCACTCTTGCTCCTTTGCCATTGCCAGGAGAATTGCCTGGATAGGCCCCTTGAAAGATGAGAGACATATGGAGTATGGAGCCCCAGTGGCCCCAGCCGATAGGAACAAACTGTTACATATCACTGAAGCTATGTGGTTGTTTGTTACACAGCGTTATTGTAGCAGGAGATAGCAGATACAGCACTTAAAATCAGCAAGTTATGTAGGATAGAGATTTCCGCACCCGTTCTTCCTTTTTGACTCCACCCTAATTAAGATGGGCGTCTTATAAGCATCAAAGAGTAAACAGGAACCTATCCTGTTCCACCTCTCTCGCTGGAGATAGAACCTCTGGTGGAGAAGCAAATTTTTCCTCCCTTAGAAATCTTTTGAAAGTTCTTCTGCAAGGTTACTTTAGGTGGTGAGGCCTAGGACCTGTCCTGGGTGTGCTTTTGCATAAGAGGAAATTCCAGAGAGCTAAGTTGGCCAGAGACAGGCCTCTGGGGAAAGGAGAGGAGCAGTAAATTGCTTAGAGCTTTCTGTTATTACGTTTTGAAGATAGAGTTCTTTAAAGAATGACCTGCAAACATTCCAGGTAGAGGGAACAGCAATTGCAAAAACCTTAAGGAGGTGTGTTTAAAACTGGCCTATACCCCATAGCAGGTAATGACAAACATTCAGTAGATTCTTTTGGTGTGTGCTGCTCACCTAGGTTAGATAGAAGTACACACATAAGGTGTGCATTTGGTAAGTATGGGTCTTCACTCATGATGGTTCAGGAAGGTGGGATGTTATGCACAGACATGGTCAGTGCCTTGCCTGTAGTCCTCAGACCTTAGGCACATTGCAGTGTGCTCCATCAAGTTCCTCCTGTTGTCCTCTGCATCCTTGTGTCTGAGGGCTTTCCTCCAGAACCGAGCAAGGCTATCCATCCAGGCGCATGGCAGGCCACAGTAGCAGTCCTCAACCTACAACTCTTGGGAATCAGTGTATAAATACACCTGTTCCCTTGCATACTGGGTTGGGATGGTTGTGAGGTTCCCATTTTGCATCCTTTCTCAGAGTTTCCTTGTGGGGTTAAGCTCCAGGGGCCCACAGTGCTAGCTGGCTTGATAATGTACTCTTTATTGGTTGCCTTCCTTTCCCCTATCCCATACTTCTATCCATATTCCCTGCACCCCTCAAATAAATTACTTGTACTGGGATCTTTGTCTCAGGATCTGATTCTGGGTGAACTCAAACCAAGACTGTTAGAATAAAAGCAAACTCAGATTCTAACAAGTGGACAAACATTTGTCAAACAGGCGGAAGAAAGGTTTACAACCAGTTCTGTAGATCTACCCTTGGCACTCTAGCTAACACCTGGCATGCAAGACTTGCTCTGTGGCAGAGGCAAAAATACTCTTATAGCTGGACCAGGTCACGGTTCATCTAAGTGTAGGGATCCAGGACAACCAGACTAGGACCTTGAGTGCTGAACTGATGATGCTGACCTTATCTCTGTACTTTATTTTACGTCAGGGCAATGAAGGCTTAATGATATTTCTAACTAATTGCCTATATTGAAATTCTCTCATTTTCCCAGTAGTAATCAGATATCTCTTTTGGTAATTAACTCAGCTTTTGGATAACAATATTTTAAGTGCTAAGTAAGCTTACCAGTTAACATATTAATTCTTGATTAGGTTCTCTTATCTTTCAGTTAACAACCCCTGGGGTATTAAGATCTGATATAGGAAATTTAAATGCTAACTGCCTGTAGGGATGCAGTGTAGCAGTAGGAATGACCTTGTGTGTTCAGACAGTAGAATGAGGGGAGTGTGGCCAGTGAGTAGGGAGCATTGTGAGGGAGATGGGAGGGGCCAGATCACACAGGGCCTTTATAAGGAAAGCCAGGAGTTTGCGTTTGGTTCAAAGTGTAATGACCAGCCATTTCAGCAGGAAGAGATGTGCTAAGCAAAGAATGGATTTTTAGAAGTAAGCCTGGGGAAGAATGAAAGCACGGGGCTCATGAGGAGGTGAGAGGTGGTCATGGTTTGGAATTGGGGGCAAGCTGGGGAGATGGAGAGAAGCAGGAAGATTGGGGATATAATTTGGTAATAGAAAAACACTAGTTGCTGATTGATTGGCTATGGGGATGACACCAGGGCAAGTAAAAATGATTCTGAGGGTTTGGGCTGAGCAGCTGGGTAGATGAACCAAGTATGGAGGAACAACAAGTTTGCAGGGCAGAGCAGGGGAAAGCTTTATTTTGGCCATGTTATATTTAAGACATCTTTTAGACATCCATCCATTCATTCAACAATTATCTGTTTAGTGCCTGCCAAGTGCCAAGTACTGCTTGTTTTTGGTGATTAAGATATATCATTAAACAAAAAAGACAGAGATCCTTGAGTTATTGAATTACATTGAGTATGAAGGTGGATAAAGGAGGCTGGAATTTAACACTGTGGTCAAGGTAGGTAATATGAATTTTGGAGTCATTCCCAGGTAGATGGGCCAGGCATCCTCACAGGCACTGGGAATGCAATCCTGGGAATGAGAGTAGTCATGGAATCTGCATTCCATGGTATAGTGTCATCTGTATGTAGGCTCATTACCAAATTCATAATTTATCATCTCAGATGAAAACAAATTTATGCTTTAAAGGCTGGTGTCTTTATGGATATAGTTTAGCATAACATACCAGCTCTGGATCAGACTGTCTGGATTCAAATACCAGCTTCACGTTTCTGAGTGATTTTAGGTAGATTTCTCAACTCTCTGAACCCTAATTTTCTCACTGAAAAATGGAGATACGGGCTTCCCTGGTGGCGCAGTGGTTGAGAGTCCGCCTGCCGATGCAGGGGACGCGGGTTCGTGCCCCAGTCCGGGAAGATCCCACATGCCGCGGAGCGGCTAGGCCCCGTGAGCCATGGCCGCTGATCCTGCGTGTCCCAAGCCTGTGCTCCGCAACGGGAGAGGCCACAACAGTGAGAGGCCCGCGTACCGCAAAAAAAACAAAAAACAAAAAAAACAAAAAACAAAAAACGGAGATAGTACTGGGACTTATCTTTTAGAGTTACCTTAAGGATTAAATGAATTATTACATGTAAAGCACTTAGAAGAATTATGACAAATAAAAATTATTCAGTTAATGTTGATATTCCTTATTATAAATGTTGTTGCTAAGATTCAGCATTAATAGATAAGAGAAATTCCAAAATGACCTCTGTCTTTAAAGCAGGTGGGGGAAGGGGAAGAATTCATATTCTAATTTCGGAGACCCCGTAAACTTTTTAGCAAGGATGTGGATTTCACCAAAAATCTCAATCCATGTATGAGGAACTGGAGGAGGAAAGAAGAGTTTAAAAGTGCAGCTTATGGAGGTAAAGAAAAGGAGAATAGACAGGCAGGTGGCCTGCAGGCTCTAAGCCTTCTTGGGTGATCTCTGTGTCTGATTGCATTCACATTCTCCCCTCATTCTCCCCCAGTGCTCCTGTGAATCTGCACACACACACAGAAACAGAGACCAAATGCACAGTTTTGGACTCAATCTCTTATCTTGTCCTGTGTGGCATTAGCTTGCCTTGTTTTGTCTGAATAAATGAAAGAGCATGGCTAGATGCTCCTTGAAAGACAGAAGAACTTCTGTTGGGGAAAGATTCTAATAGGCATTTTTGAAGATGCTTCTAAGTGGAGGCAGGATTTCTTTTTGTTTTGTTTTTATTGTTATACTTAAAATATAATATTGTATTAGTTTCACGTAGAAAACAAACTTATAATTACCAAGGGGGAAACAGGGGAGGGATAAATTGGGAGATTGGGACTGACATATACACACTACTATATATAAAATAGATAACTAATAAGGACCTACTGTAGAGCACAGGGAACTCTACTCAATACTCTGTAATGGCCTATATGAGAATAGACTCTAAAAAAGAGTGGATATATGTATATGTGTAATTGATTCACTGTGCTGTACACCTGAAACTAACACAACATTGTAAATCAACTATACTCCAATAAAAATTAATTTAAAATATTGTATAAGTTTCAGATGTTCAACATAGTGATTCAGTATTTTTATACATTATGAAATAATCACCACAGTAAGTCCAGTTATCATCTGTCACCATACAAAATTGTTACAATAGTATTAACTAAATTCCCCATGTGTACATTATATTTCCTGATTTATTTATTGTGTAGCTGGAAGTTTGAACCTCTTAATCCTGTTCACCTATTTTGTCTGTTCCCCTAACCCCTACCTTTTTGTTCTCTGTATCTCTGACTCTGTTTCTGTTTTGTTGTGTTTGGTCGTTTGTTTTTGCTTTTTAGATTCCACGTATGAGTGAAATCATATGGTACTTGTTTTTCTCTGACTTATTTCACTTAGCATAATACCCTCATGTTCCATCCATGTTATTGCAAATGCCAAGATTTCATTTTTAATGGCTAAATAATATTCCATCGTGTGTATGTACCACATCTTCTTTATCCATGTATCTACTGATGAAATTTAGGCTGCTTCTATATCTTGGCCACTGTAAATAATGCTGCAATGAACAGGAGGGTGCATATATCTTTTCAAAATAGTGCTTTTGCTTTCTTCAGATAAATACCCAGAAGTGGAATTGCTGGATCATATGATAGTTCTATTTTTAATTGTTTGAGTAACCTCCATACTGTTTTCCATAGTGGCTGCACCAATTTACATTCCCACCAACAGTGCAAGAGGGTTCCCTTTCCTCCATGTCGTCACCAACACTTGTTTCTTGTCTTTTTTTTTTTGGTTTTCAATAAAGTTTTTATTATTGTTTTTTTAAAAATCAAATTGTAAGAAACTGACAAAGCATTAATCTCCAGAATTTACAAGCAGCTCATACAGCTCAATAACAAAAAAACAAACAACCCAATCCAAAAATGGGCAGAAGACCTAAAAAGACATTTCTCTAAAGAAGATATACAGACTGCCAACAAACACATAAAAGAATGCTCAACATCATTAATCATTAGAGAAATGCAAATCAAAACTACAGTGAGATATCATCTTGTCTTTTTGATAATAGCCATTCTGACAGGTGTGAGGTGGTATCTCATTGTGGTTTGGGATAATTTGGGTTTTTAAATCCAGTTGATTCAGGGAGTTCTGCTTCTCTGCCCTTCTTGAATCACATCCCCACCCTGCCTCCCAAACTATTGCAAGGGAAGATGTGAGAGGTGAGATGGTAGGTCTGCTCCTGAAAATAGTCCTTTCTGTTTGCTTAAGAAAACCGCCATCACATCCATTTTTTTACTTCAACCTGAGATTACACAAAGTATATTCACCTTAAAAATGTACAAAGTGGCCCAGATATGCATTTTCTGTCTTATCCTTTTATCTTTCATTTATTGTTGTTATGAGGTCATGAAACCTTAATGCTTTTGCTTCACTAGTGGATAAGTTACACTCCTGCCGAGTTTAATCCCAAGAACAGAAAATTAAGTTCTCATTATATTTATGCTTATAAACTGTTTTTTGTCTCTGCATCAGTTATTTTTAAGAACTGAATGTTAAGTATGTGAACTGTGACCTCAGATTATGAGATTGCTATTTCAAGAAGCATATTGAACTTGGACATGAAGATATTACATTTTTTGGAAGTTGAATGCCATTTCAGTAATACTATCATTGTTCAAAATGTTTTGGGATTCTTTTCTTGAATTGCTTTCTGGTCTGATTTACTAACCTTAAAAGTAAAGCCTCAATTCTGTAGACACTTTAGTTGACAGCCCCTTGTAACCCTCGCCATCAGAGTGTCAGATGTGTGAGTGAAGCAGAATTGGCATCCAGACAACCCCATATTACTCTGAATATCATGTAGTAACTTCCATGGATGCCATGTTGAACAGAAGGATCATCCAGCAGAGACTTGCCAGAATTCTTGACCTACAAAAGTGAGAAAGACAGTAAGATTCTTATTGATATAAATCACTAAGCTTTGAAGAAATTTATTATGCAGGAATAGATAATTGGAAGAGAATTCCTGAAAACAAACAATTGTTAGGAGTTCATTTTCTGTTACCTGATTTAAATACTGTGTATTATTAGAAGGGTATAATTAGTTGAGTTTAAAGAAATGTAAATTTGTTGTGGTTGGCTTGCTCTAAGTCAAGACCTGGGTGTAACTGATTCATTGTTTATATAACTTGACAGTGAGTTTCAGAGAAACTTGCCATGTGAAGCACCTGGCACATAGTAGGTAGTCAATTGCGAACATCCACATAAGCACTGCCTCGTACCAGAGATTGTTTTAGGTTCTAGGGCTATGACAGTGAATAAAGTAGATAAAAACTCTGCCCTTATGGAGTATACATCCTTGGGTGGGATGCAGACACCATATAACAAATGAGTATATATTATTTTGCTTGGTAATAAATGCTACAGAGACAAATGAAGCAGGGAATCCTGGGGCAGGATGGAGAGGACCCTTGTGATGTTAGACAGGGAAGCCCTCACTGTTAAGCTGATATGTGAGCAAGGATCTGAAGAAAGTGTGAGGGGAAGAGCATTCCAGACAGAGGAGATATAACTAGTTCAAAGGCCCTGAGACAGAAGTGTGCTCTGCTTGTTCCAGGAACAATACAGAGGCCATTGTAGTGGGAGTGGTGTGCAAGGTGGAGAGTCACACTGGTGTGTTTGGGCAGAGAGCAGGGACTGGGCCATCCAGGGTCTTGCAATGAGTGCCATGGCTTCCACACTGGGTGAAATGAGTGCCAGTGGAGGCATGGACTACCGGAATCACCTGATCTAGCCGTTATTTTCATTGCTTTCTATTATTAGAATTACATGCTAGCAAATGGCAGGGCCAGAATTAGGCTCTGGATCTGTTTAGCCTCCAAGTCCATGCTTTGGCATTCTACTCTGCTGTCCTGTTACCTGGCCTGTCCGTGGCTTTAGGGACCTTGAATTTACAGTGGAAGACAAAGAAAAAACATCTGAAATGCCAAAGACCCTCCCACCCGCAGCTCTTCAGTGCTTGCCATCCAGTGCCATTTCTCAGCCTCCTCTCATTTCCCCCTATTCTCCAGTTTTAGCCTAGTTTGCAAGAAGAACTTAGAAATATTTACATCAACTTCCCACAAAGGCAAAGGAGGTACTCTCACAGAAGGTTTGAATGTTTTTTCTTTTGCCGCCCCCACCTTCTCTTTCTTGGGACTCATAAGACTATCTGGATGAAGAATATCTTATTTCTCAAAGGCAAAATCGTAATGATATTTGGCCCAAATAACCTTTCCTGCCCACGCAACTTTCACTGAGCTCATCATAGGGGGGACACAATTTACATAAGAAGTGGATCTGTAAAAAATTTCCCCATAAATTCCTTCCAGCAGCATGCAAACCTTTTTAGTTCCACGGTGTGTGCTCATATAATGATCCTCCACCTGGCTCGGGACCTTTTTATGTGGGAACATTAAACTACTTTTGCTTGGAATGTGGGATGGTTTCTCAAGATGGCACACCTGATGCTGAAGCACAGATCACAAGGCTCCTTGGGAAGATGGATGGATCCCTGGAGGCTCTTTAGGCTTTCTGTTGCTCTCAGAACTTCTCTCAGAGCCCAGTGCACCTCTGACAAACTTCTGCTTCACATTTGGTATCCCTGTGACAGCCACCAAATGATTGGGTAGGGTCAAGAAGTCAACTGACTTCCTCATATGCTTCTGCCATCACTCTGTGCCTGGGTGGGGGTGGAGGCCAACCAGGGTGCCTTGGGTCTCTGTTAGGGTGTGAGGGTAACAAGGATACTGATCAGAATAAAAGATGAGGTGGAATTCTTCACCAGGCTTGGGTTAAATGGCACATTCCATGAGTGGCTTTTGTCCGGTAGCAGCAAAAATACTGAGTAGTGTGATCTCTCCTCCATTGCTTATGACATGAGGATATGCTTTCCTTCTGGTAACAAGTTGATTCTTAGCAGTGCATAGAATGGTGCTACAGGAGGACCTAACAGGGGCTGATTCCTGGGGGTGCTGTGACTAAAGATGATGCACATTAAATGATTTCCTCTATCAGCTACCAAATGCCAGCCCTTACAGAAGCCAGGGATGCATCCAGGGGAAGCTTGGCATAAAGGGTTTGACTTAATGAAAAGGATCTAAGGAAACATGCAAGTACTATGTTTGCAATGGGAGAAAAAGCTAAACCAGGACCTTCTGGTATTTGCTGCCTAAATGGTAACTCCTGTTGCATTCTTAACTTTCGGAAACCTCAGCTGAATCTAAATCTGCTTATGCTTTGTGGAGTAAGTCAGCTTAAAGCAAAGCCACATTATCCTGCTTGATATAGTGGGATGATTGCTGGGTTATGAGTGTAGTCAGAAAACCCTGGCATGAAAGAGGCTTTAAATGAACACATGAATAGAGCAATCAAAGGGCCATCCAATCAGAACTAAGCAGATTAGAACTTCACGCAGCCTCAGACACAAAAATAGATCGAGTCCTCTTTGATGTATCAAAGTCACTCATTCGAGATGCTCATGTATCTCTGACCCTCAAATGCTGCTCTTGAGACTGACTTTAGCTGCATTTTTCACAGGCATCGGGCAAATAGTCCATGGAATGGGACCCTGACTTTTAGTATTGTTGTAGTGTGTGTCTTCCTGTTGTTCATTTATAAATATTTCTATGTTTAGGTTTTGATCTAGCCTTTCACAATGATTATTATGATCGTTTTCTAACTGGTGATTCTCAGCCGGAGGGGACTGTTTGGAGATATTTTTGGTTGTCTCAACTGGTGGTGGTGGGGGTGCTACTGACATCTATTGGGTACGGGCTAGGGATGCGGCTACACGTTCTATAATGCAGGGGGTACCCCGCCCCTTCGCAACAAAGAATTATTCACCCCAAATATCGAGAGTGCTGAGGTTGGAAAACCCAGACTTAGAGCGATGCTGTTGGAAATCTGTGTCTCAGAAAAAAAGGTCCCAGATTGCCACGGCCTTTGGCCAAGTCTACATCATGTCTGAAGTAGACTTTTTCAATAAATTCCAATTTTCAGTAACCTAATTACATCACATTTTTGCTTGAAATCTTTTAGTGGCTTCATGTTCCTTACAGTGTATGGTCCAGATCCCTTAACATGGCAGACAGAGCGGGACTTCCCCTTAAACCTCCACACTCAGTTTAACATCAAGATGAGTCAGTACTGCCTATGTTACATATCTCCGTCCATTGGCCATCAACCAGCTAGGTGATGCTCTCATATCATGGTAAAGAACAAGGGCTTTGAAGTAGACAGATCTGGGGGTCCAGTCCTGGTTCCTCTATTAACTAGCTCTGTGACTTTGGGAGAGCTCTGTAACTTCTCTGAGGCTACGTTCTCCTGTCCATAAAGTCAAGATATCAGAACCCCACGAGGTTGTCTGGGATAACGCCTCCTGTGGCCTCATGCATGGCACATGAACATGGGGCACTCTTTTATCTGCTCAGACACTAGTATATTCAAACCAAAACTATTGCAGTAATTTCTTGACTGGCCTTGCTGCCTCTTTCCCTAGGATAACCTAGAGAATGATGTGTGTACTTTTTTCAGGGAGATGAATTGAGGGAAACTTAAAAGAATTCATTGGTCAAGGTTTTTGTTTTTCATTCAAAAAGAAAAAAATAGCTTTATTAAGTTTCAAAGGAAAATGTATGGATTCTTCCAAGGTAGAGGAATTGATTTATGAAATTGAAGAATTTCAGTGAGAAAACTGTGTTTTTTGAGCTACTGGCAAGTGAACAGCTAGATATGTTTGAGAGTAGTAACATGAAAGTGGCTTTCTATTCTTTCATCCGATGAAGTCTGTGTAATTAAATCACAGACTTTATTACCAAGCTAGGATAGCTCTGTGTGGCCCCCAGGTCCAAGTTGCTCACTGCTAATCTGGTCTGTCCATCACTCCGCTGACTTGGATATCACCCTTAGAAACAAGTGAGGTTGTGCTCGGGCCCACCATTCACTAATCTCTGGTTTCTTTTCTTTTATTTTCTTTCTTTTTTTTTTTTTTTTTTTTTTTTTTTGCGGTACGCGGGCCTCTCGCTGTTGTGGCCTCTCCCGTTGCGGAGCACAGGCTCCGGACGCGCAGGCTCAGCGGCCGTGGCTCACGGGCCCAGCCGCTCCGCGGCACGTGGGGTCTTCCCGGACCGGGGCACGAACCCGTGTCCCCTGCATCGGCAGGCGGACTCTCAACCACTGCGCCACCAGGGAAGCCCTCTCCGGTTTCTCAGTGTTGCGTCCAGTGCCTCCACCACTCAGCCCCATCCTACTTTTCTTGTTTTCTCTCACTTTGTTCACTTACTGACCTGCTCCATCTATACTGAACCATTCTTCAGACACCCCCCTTATTTTTCATACATGTATGTGTCATGGCTTCATGTTGTTGTTCCTTCCACTTAGACATCTGCCAAACTCCCATCCCTACCTGTAAACATCCTACCCTTCACTTCTATGAAGGCTTCCTTGAATTCCTTCAGTCAGACAGGGTCACTCAGTTCTCTGTGTTCCCATTGCAGTTTTAGTTGTATTTTTGTTAAAGCACTGATTTAATTCTCTTAGGAATTATAAAGAGCACTTCATTCTTGCATCAGTGGTGCTCTATAACAGACCAGAACTGTGTCTTATTCTTCTCACCTATTGTCCACATTTATGTCTTAGTGCTTTGAAAATAATACACATTCAACCAGTGCTCATTGGAAAAAAAATCATATTTATTAACAAGTTATAACTGCCACAGGATTGTTAGGATCAAATGAACTAACGTCTATTAAGACATTTTTATAACCTGTACACTATTTTTCAAAAGTATTTATTGCTATAATTGTTGCACAACAGTAAACCCAAATCTGTCACACAGATTTAAGTTCATTCTGTCCCCACCATTTTCTAGATGCCATATTTTAGGGGTTAAAAGCTTTTGGAGCAAGTTACATCACTCTCTTGGCCTCGTCTCCTTTTTTTTTTTTTTTTTTTCATTTTATGGTCTTTATGATGAAGATTTAAGTAAATGAGATAGTGTCTGTAATTTTCTTGGTCTAGTACCTGGCACATCAGAAGTGCTCAGTGTTAAGTGTCATGACAATTAAAGACATATAGATTATTGCTCAGTTTGGCAAATAATGACAAAATGTCAGAGAAACATATTACCTCTCTCCTGCATGCATTTCTCTAAAGAAAGGGTAACGTTTTGACAACAGATAAGCTGTTGGCTTACAATAGCCCCCATTACAGAATGGGACAGTTTTCTTTTGACCCCCCCCGCCCCCCACACTGTGGCCCTATATGCTCAGGGCTTTTCCTTTTGCTTAACATTGCAAAACCTACGCTACTAGCTGGCTAAAGAGGGTCCAGTCTGCTAAGATAATAAAATGCTTCAGAATTTGGCCCACAATATAGACAGATGCTGTCTAAGGTTGAGTGCAGAAACCGGATCTCTCTTTTGGGCAATTTTTTTGGTTACATTTTTTTTTTCTTATTACAAAAGAAATATGTGTTCGTCTCTAGCTACCATGAAATTATCAATTGCCACTTACTGTCGGTCCCACTAAATGTCTACTATAACTACTTTGAAGTTTAGGTTTTTCCAAAACTTTTAGATTTTATGATCTTTTCAGGGCATGAACTATTTCCAGCACTCCTTTTTTATCTTTCATAAGGAAGCCATTGATTAATGGGTTCCTGTAAATTCCTGAAATCATTTTAACAGTTAAAAATATTTTTCTATTATAGTTACATGTATGGGAATAGGTGGAGGTTCATAAATCCAGACACTCCTAGGCAGAGGCCAGGCAGATACTTTAAATGAGCTGGTGAGTCAGGCTGGAGCTGCACGAGGAGGAAGGGGTGTGCCGAAGGAGTGACACAACTAGCTACAGATGAGAGTTGTTATGTACAAATACAAGCTAGTGTTGCCATACCTTAGGAATCTTCAAGGAAAGGCAGAAACCAAGAATTTTGAGTCAAAGTTCCTGGTTCTTAAACGCTGACAACTACTTTATTTTTAAAATGCCATGAGGACTAAAAAAATGTGTTGGTGGGCTACTCTGGACCTTCACTTTGTGACCTCTGGTGTGTGCGATTCTACAACTTAATTCTCAGTTTAGTAGGCAAATTAAAAATCTTGACCAGAGCAGAGGAGTGTCTGTTTCCTAATGCAAAACAAACAGAAGTTTCTCACCAAGCAATATTCTTGGACCATTAGAACTAAGGTAATACTCAGGAAGGATATTTAGTATAGTAGTAGGGCTGTCTCTGTTAATTTTGCAAACTCTTTAATATAGGTAATTAAAATAGGGAAGGGAGAGAAAGGGAATAAGCCAGATAATAGCCCTGTTTTTTTTTTTTTTTCTTGAAAGTTCTTCTTTGACCTATTATGGCTTAGGAGCTCTCTTCTGGATTTCAGTATATGATCAGGTTAATAGATGGTGGATCCATCCAGTGAACTAAAAAGTCAAATATTTGCTTATGATCATTGGCAGCTGATGTTGCTAGCTGAAGCAAAGTGCTGTTTTTCTCAAACCACTAATCATTAGTAAACAGAAATCCCTCTCTATGAGGCTGGATTGGATTTTCACTCTGAGGCAGATCCTGCTGGTTGCTTAACCAATATCCATTTTCCCATTCTTCTTTTGCACTAGAAATAATCAGGGTTTTGGGTGGGGAGAATAACAACAGTGTCCAGAAAATGAACAACTCAACAGAAGACACACTTTACTTCTACTTCTCACCCTAGAGTGGCCGTGTGACTTGCTTCTGGCTGAAGAGAAGTCAGAAGAAATTGCTGGATGAGGCTTCTAGAAAAGGCTTTTAGGAAGGGACAGGTTCACTCAACATGCACTCTTTGACTCTCATCCTCTCTGTTCTTTCTGTCTGAAACATGTAAGCAATACTGTTACACTATTTTTTCTCAATTTATTGTCTGGTGCACCTCTGACACTTTTTCTTCTTACATTGTTTGGCTGTTATCTTTTGCTTTGCCTTTTCTCGTGGCCCTGATTTTGTAATATTATTTTGATAGGGAGCATAGAAAGTTTTCAGTCTTACTTATAGAATGGTTCATCACAATTTGATTATTATTATTGGTAAATAGTAACAATAAACACAGACTTCCATGATTTCATACAGAGATGCTCTCCTTCCTCATAGCACTGATTAAGATTGCATCACACCCAGGAATTCGTTTCTGTTAGATTTAATTTCATATAATTACCATCAAAAAAAGAATGACAAACGAATGATGTGTTTATGATGGTGTCAGTGCATTTCTGACATTTGTTCCTGAAAGGGGAGAACTTCCATTTTGACTGTGTCAATAAGATCTTAATCCTCTAATCCTCTGCTTATAATTTCACACGTTGGATGACTGGCAGAATATTCCACAGACCAACATCTGGTGTGGACATTTTATAACATGGTCTCTTTCATTCTATAGTTCATCCAGTGCTGGGCCCCATAGGACACATCGTGATGTGACCTTTGTCCCTGCATCTCTGTATTATAGAGTTGGGTGAGTTCGCATTTTGGGCTGTAGGAGAATTCCTGGCTGTTACTCCTATACCAGGATAGCTAGTGATAACTAGGTACAAACGTAACTGTAAACCACAAAAATATAACTCCCTGAAGCCAAACAACATCTATGCTCATCTATCCCTTTCATCAGATCCCCAAACTATCTGTGGCCACTTGGAAGCCACCCTTTCATTAGGGGAAGTGTAACAGAGAAGCAGCTAGAGTGGAAATAGACAGCAGCATTAAGAGATTACAGTTAACATATTCTGTTTTTGAAAATTTACCGGGGCTTAGAACATGTGAACACAAAGGCAAGACCATGGATGGGACCTGTGCAAGTGAGCTTAAGCTTCATTTGCTTCTGGGTAAAATTGCCTCTGCTTAAACCTTGAACTGACTATAGACATGCTGCCTTTTAAGGGTAGCACTTTAATATCAGTGGAGAAACAAATTGCTGTCCTGTTCTTTCTCAGAGATACCTGTGGGTAGAGTGTCAGGAAAAATATAAATTTCAAAGCATTTTTAAGTTCTATGCCGCTCAGAGGTAGGTTTGGAAATGAGGATCTATGTTTTAGCTAAGTGTGTGTGTGTGTGTGTGTGTGTGTCACACACACACACACACACACATATATACAGAAGGAATTGAATATAGAAAAAAAGAAATAAATTATCGTAGCATAATAAAGTAAAAAGAATTGAGTTTGAGGGAAAGAAGCATTTCTATTATCTATCACGGCGGACTAGACCATCTCAAACATTGAAGCTTAAAATAAAATCTTTCACTTATTCTTTCTCATGATTTCGTGGGTTGGCTGAGCTCAGCTGGGATGTTCTTCTGCTCCATGTTATGTCAGTTGAGGCGGCAAAATCTAGAGGCTCGACTGTGCTGGTACATCCAAGGTGGTCATTCACGTGGTTGGCAGTTAGTGCTGGGAGCTGGGCTGTTGGCATAGTGCCTTGGCCTTCCTCCATGTGGCTTGTCAACATCGTATGAACTTCTTACACCATGGTTTCTGAGAGACTCTAGGAGGAAGTGCTAGAACAAAAATGGAAATTGTAGACCTTTTAGGACCCAGCCTTAGAAAGTTACATAGCATCATTTCCAAAACATATGAATCAAAGCAAGTCACAATGCAACATAGATTCAAGGGGAGGAGAAACAGATTCCACTTTTTGATGTCATGAGTGGCAAAGAATTTATGGCCACGACAGGAGGTAAGGATATCCAAAGTTTTGCCTTCTTACTGGGTTGTGACTGTACATATGGATTAAAAAAACAGAAAAAAGTAAAGATAGGAAGACAATGACTGACACATAGTAGGCGTTTAAAAATAGTTTGTTGACGTAAAATTTAAGAGCCAGGTTTTTTAGTAATGACTTTTAACGACTGTGATCTTGATCTTACATTTTCCAAAATATTTCTACTTTCAAATGCTCTGTTTTAGTCTCACATCATTCATCAAATTGAATCCTATGTTTTGGTTCAGAAAATTTGGTCACTGTACTTATAGATCATTCGTCTGTGGTCTTAACTTGACTGGTTCTCTGGCATTTGAGTTTCATGGGGTTATTTAGAGCCCTGTTGCTTTCGTTTCCACTTTTATTTGCTTAATAGACATTTTTGGGCAGAGGCAGGTGAGGGGGACTCTAAGGTTGGGGTTTCCTGTAGACTGTAGGCTTGAAGGCATTCTTCCAGCCTGAGGCAATCTGTCAAAAGAGGCAAGCAATCTTACAGTGGGAGTAATAGCCCCAGCCATAGCACATGTTTGTATTTCTACTGACAATTAAGAGGAGGGGAAACCAATTCTCCAAAAAAAAAGTTTGGAAGATGGAAAGGGAATAAGGGGTTTGTTTGTCTACATGAAATATTAGTTTGAGTGTAAGAGGAAGCCCTGAGAACCATAAAGATGAGGTGGGAATAAAAACCCTTGATGCATGCACAACTCAGCTGGGATTAAAAGCCCAAGGCCTTCCTAGAACCTGATATAACCATTCATGTTGTAATCTAAAGCCTTGTCAATGTATCACAGGTGCACACCACATGACCAGGTGGGGGAAAAGGAGGTGAAGCCATCGGGGAAGAAATGTGGCAGTTTCATCTTCATAATACATACATCCCAAGGTGCGAGTGTGCATCTGGTTTCTATTTCAGAACTTTTTACTAGTAGCTTTACCAAAAGTAGGGCAGACAATTCTGTGAGTTAGGGAGACCGTATGTTAACAAGGGGCTAAGAGGGACATGGCATGGTAGTGATGCTGAGGGACCTAGGAGGGATGCTGGGAACCAAGAGGATGAAACGAAGGGATCTGGGAGGAGTTGTTCAGACTTTAGGTTGGGCCACCTAAACAGTCATATGTTGCTTGGCACTGCTAAATCTTCAGGGAGTCCATAGAATTTTGAAGACATGGATTAAAAAAAATTGTTTCAAGGATGATTGCCTTTTGGATAGAGCGAAAATGCCTTTCTGATGCGGAACAGATGAAAAATCACTGAATTCTAGAGTTGGAAGGGATTTTAAAGTCATCTAGTGCAGCTCTTCATTGACAGGCAGGTCCCTGATGGCCTCATGTGTCCAACGGGTTATTGGACCTGCCCAAGGTTACAGAGTTTGTGTTCAAGGCAGTCTAGAGACCCATATTCCTACCCTCTATGCAGGACTCTTTTCTTAAGTGTATGCTGCTCTGTTGAGCACCAGCCATGTGAATGTGTTAAGAGACCTCTGGTCCCAGAGTCCTGGGCCACTGTCCTGGTAATCAACTAGCATTTGTCCAGTGGCTTTCGTTGAAATTCACATTTGGGAACATTCTTATTAGTCTTAGGTGAAGTGATGCCGTGGTTGTAGTGGTGCTGAAAGCCTCTCTCAGTGGTTTGGCAACATGGGGAATATACTGGTTTTCCTCTAGAAAGTCATTGTCTCCACTTTTATAAAGTGATGCCTGGACACTGCTCCGCTCCCCCCACCAATATAATCACTCTGCACCAGTGCATCCGTGGGGTTACCCCTGAGATCTTCATTTGGTTCTAATTTATTTATTTATTTGTGTATCGATGAAGGCTTTTTTGAAGACCCTGCTTTAGGCAAAGGACCATGATGGGTGCCGTAGGGGTGACGTATTAAATGAATTTGAGCCCTGAACTTAAGAAACAGACTGTTGGGCTTCCCTGGTGGCGCAGTGGTTGAGAGTCCGCCTGCCGATGCAGGGGACACGGGTTCGTGCCCCGGTCTGGGAAGATCCCACGTGCCGCGGAGCGGCTGGGCCCGTGAGCCATGGCCACTGAGCCTGCGCGTCCGGAGCCTGTGCTCCACAACGGGAGAGGCCACTACGGTGAGAGGCCCGCACACCGCAAAAAAAAAAAAAAAAGAGACTCTTGAGTAGGGTTGAAAGTATAACAGTACTTTAAAAAAGTGTTTTAAGTGTTTAGCCAGAAGGGACGAGAGGAGTTTGGTTTTACAGCTGTGGGTTATGATGTGGGCCTTGGAAGATTAGTAAGATGTGGTTGTGCAGGAGGCAGGAGAAGCACCTAGATGGAGAAGGCTGTGTGACTGAAGGCAGCACCTTCTCATCTCCAGAAACAGAGTCTCAGAGAAGAGGATGATTGTCCCTGCTGCTGCTGCTGCCGGCCCCCCACTAACAATTCTCCCAGCTCTTCCACTAAAATGAGAATAATTTTTCAGAGTTCCCTTTCCTCTTATTTTCCCCCATCTCTGGCATTTTGACTAGACATCAGTGAAGAAGAAACTAGGAAACAAATTAACTTGCCTTTTTTTTTTTTTTTAACACTTACCATCGTATTATCAACTGAACCTTCAAGAGTGCCTTAAGAAAAAAGGTACAACCAGTGCCTTCTAAATGTCAAAATAGATGTTTTCCCTGAAAGCATCTAATCTTGCAGTCTCTGAGGCTTTCCCATGCTCTGCTTGGTTTTATTCACCTTGAACCTTCCATTGCATGCTCTTGAGCATCTAGCTAACTCGATGACATAGGACTGCTTCTCTGAATGGAGAAGCTCCTGGGAGCTACTTCTTTATGTGGCCCCAGTGGGTTCAGAAAGGCTTACTTTGCTTGCCCTGGAAGGACACCCAAACGAAACCTTCCAGTGACACGTCAAGGAGTGGCGGGCCCGGATGTGTGCTTTTGGCAGTGTTGAGCTGACACGAGCATCTGTCAGGTCTGCCTTTTTATGACTCCCTCCAGACAGCTTGAAAAGAGATGAAAAGGTTTATTGGATCTGAGGAAGAAAGTGGTCAGGAAAGAGCATGAGGAGGGTGAGGCTCTTGCCAAGCTCAGGTTCCCCTCTGGTATCTCAGAACATGTGGTTTTTTTGCTAGCCAAGTAAGGCGTGTGGTTTGCATTCTCTCTCTGTCTGTCTCTGTCTTTATCTCTATCTCTCTCCCTCTCCCTCTCTGGGAACTGTCTTTGTACTTCTCTTTGGAATCTATTGCCTTTTCTTTCTTTGTTTTTGAGGACTTGTAGTCAGCCTCTAAATCTTCCTATTGATATTTCAAATGGGGGCAGTCTTCTTAGCCCTGTGTTTTTGGAGTCCTTTCTGGAAGATATAAGAAAGATTGAAAGGCTATTGTCATCTTTGTGCAAGCTCCGTACCCTCCTCTTAGAATTCCGTAAAGCTATTTGCTTTTCTTCTTCGGTAGCTCTTTGCACTCTGTGGCCTCTTGATGATCCTCTTACTGAATTTTACCTAACTAACCCCTCAGTCCCAAACTGAAGTCTCAGCTTTATCCTAGGCTCCAGAAGCAACCTAGTCTTTGATTGGAGCAATTTTAGGAACACTGTTTAACACACATTTCTCAAAATAAGGTCTTTTTGCTGCCACTTGAGATCTGACTCTGGGACTGTTCATTTGTTCGTTCATTCATTCAGTAATAAGTATATATTGATTATATACTAGTCTGAGGCATTGTCTTAATATCTGGGGACATGGTAGGAAAGAATTCAGACAAATTGTTTGCCCTCAAGGAAGACAGATGACAACTCACTAAACAAGTAAACTATGTGTAGAGCGTATTAGATGGTAATCAGTTTTAAGGAAGATGAAGGCAAGGATTACTTCCAGAAAATAGAGAAAAAGTTGACGAGTTACCCATAGGAGAGAATACTTAAGTAATTTAGAGAATTGGTGCAAAAAATTAGAGGATGGCGCAAATAGGATTTTCAGAAACAGAAGTGGAAGAGAGAAAAAGTTTTGAGAAATGATACAAAAAATTTTTCCATAATGGAAGGAACATGAATTTCCATATTGCAAAATTTCACTTAGTCCCCAAAACCATGACTAGAACCGGGATACATTCTCGTGACAGGGATGAAGAGGAAATTCTGAAATCTTCCAGAGAGCAAAACACAACTCACTCACAAAGAAACTAAGATGGCATTGTCCAGTAGCAGCAACACTGGAATCAACCCAGAAGATAACAGAGGAAAGTCTTCAAAATTTGGAGAGAAAATGATTAAGATAGAATTTTATATCCAGAGAGACTCACAATTGAGTGTGAGGGTACAACAAAGACAGACATTTTCAGATATGCAGGTTTGCAAGTAGTCTTCTACCCATGCTTCTTAGAAGCTACTCGAGGAGGACATAGGATCCAGGAAATAGACAAGGCCTCAGGGAAAAGTAGTGAGGGGGATTTCCAAGGTGATGAGAAGAAACCTCCCAGGACATCAACTCTGCAGCACGACTGGAGAGTGACATTTCAGCTTGGAGCAAGGAGAGAGCGCAGGAAGAAAAACATGTACTTAATGAATTTACTTTATATATTTGAGAATATGGAAAATTGTATTGAGAGGTTTTGACGGAGTGTAGGGAGGTCTGGTCATAAGTGCCTAGAAAACTAAGCAAATCTTAGGACAAGCAGAAGCTTCTATGAGAAAGGAAATGTAATCATGCTTAATACTTGTCACAGCAGTGAACAGTGTTCAGTAATCACAATAATGCACAGTGTATTATATTGTAGGTTGTAGAGAAGGTTAGTGGAGGTATGAGGAATGGAATGTAAATGAGCTAACGAATTCTCTACCACAGTGAGAAATCAATACATAGTGGTTAAAATTGAAATTGGCACTAAAGCACAGTTTTTCAAAATAGTTTCGTCTCAGAAGAACAGCTAAGGGAGCTGAAAGTGGTTGTTTTCTAGGAAAGAGGATGGTGGTGAGTCAAGGAGTCAAGGAGTAGTGAGTCAGGGGACTGTTGTTCTTTGTTATCTACCTGTTAATATCATTATCTCTATGACTGCTAAGTAAGCATCAACTTCAGGAAGATTAAAAATATGAATGAATGAAATGGGATGAAGGGCAGAGGGTTTGCTGTATCTCTATCTATCTTGGCATATGTGAGTGGGGAGAAAGAAAGGAAATCTGCTTCCCAGAAGGTACCACTCAATTTACCCAGGGTCAGTACAGCTGTTCATAGGAGTTTAGTCTTTCCTTCGTTATGGCTGCTTGACCTCACCAGCTCAAACAATGATATGTGTCCTCCTCTCTCTGGATCAAAAGCAATAAGGAATATACATCCCACACGCACCAGAAGGTTTGCGGGATATTTTTACGCGAGTAGCATGGTAGCAAATATGATTTTTTATTCTAGAGGGAATTCAGCTATTTGGCCTAGATTATAACACGTTCAAAAGTCCCTCTCAAACCATGCTCTTAGCATTTTAAGATGCGATGATCTGGATAGGAAAAACAGAACTAATTGCTGGTATGGCGGTCAAGGGGAATTTGTTTAGTTTTTGTTCTACTCAGACCTAACCCACATACTTGGGTCTCAATCCCCTGCACATGCTTATTGACTTTAAACTAAAAAGGTGTATGTCCATATTCAGGGGCCCACAAGGTAGCCAGATGATTAGATTCTTTGGGGGTAGTGATTCACTTCTCAACTGAGAGAGGAAAACTGCTGTAATGACATAGAGTGTGTATGGAAACCAGAGCCCTGTTAAACTCATAACCTGAGTGAACGTTCTTATCTCCCTATGCCCCTTTAAAATCAATATGCCCATTTTATGATTTTGTAAATATTTCATGTGATATCACCAAGGAGAAGAAACTTGATAGTTTTCACAGGTCTCTTCCTGGCGAGGTGTTATGCTTGGCTCCTACAAGTGGACTCCACAACATATTTCTGGACACCTTGTATATATCTGATAAAGAGTGAAAAGCTGACATCTTTTGCAGACTGAAGTGTCATTATGCTTTTGGAAAACGTGTGTGTAATTGTTAGGACAATGGGTATCTGGATAGATATACCATGCAGACTGATTCTTATTTCATCATAAATTGTAGTTCAAAGATGTGGTAAATGGGGCAATGTTGTGATCTCCCATGTGTGGGTATGTAGAAGTGTGTGCACACTCATACACACGTATGTTTAAGGTAAGAGTAAATATATACACACATAAGGCAAAAACAAAGCCATGGTTAAGAAGAAAGGACATAACATTGCTGGAGTGAACCGAAGGCAGGAGCTTCAGGAATACAGCAAGGGAAGGGGATTAGAAGAAGTTGGAAAATCTACGCTAAAAGACGAAAAGTGAAGCCTTTATGTGGAGCTGGAAGAGTTTTTGTTCAGCTGCCTTCTGCTTATGAGCAAGGAAGTGACTGCCCAGGAAGAAGGAAGGGACATATTTAAGTCACACAGCTAGTTAGTGGTGGAGTTAAATCTAGACCATGACTTGACTAATTCTTGGTCCAGTGTGCTTTGCAATTGATTCTGTTGCTTGAGCAGTCAAGTAGGGAAAGGAGTCAGTGATCATGATCATAGATCCCTAACAGCGATTAGGTTAGGCTTCCCTACACCATCCTATGGGCATAGTTGACGTGGGAAAGGGTGAAAGAGTTAAGCATTGATCCAGCAGAAATGACCTGTTGTCCATCAGAATTCAGGTTTGGAGGCTAAACGATTCAGAGATGACTAAAAGATAAAAAGAATTTCCTCTTGAATACGTTGGTCTTATGTATTAATTCATACCAAGTGGCAGTTTGGGACAAAATGGATCAGTTGCAATTTTTCTAATCACTTTTTAGATCTCAGAAATGATCACATCGTACAATAGATACTGCTTTCAAGAATGACTGGGAGTGTTAAGAGTGGCTGATGACGAAGCAGGGAGAAGGGGTTAGGAGAGGGCCTGGGGCTTGGGGTACAGTGGGAGGGTGCAAGTGTGGAGAGGAGACAGGTACTCCTTTAGCAAAAGGGACTAGCATTTGTTGAGTGTGTTGTGTAAGTCACAGTCCCCACAGATCGTGTAGGGCACACTCACACTAGGTAATTGAGAGCTCAATAAAGGAACTATTCGTAAAAGTGTGGCCAAGAATTAAGAAAAGCAGCACTGATGTTGTCACTGCTTGGACTTGGCTGCGGTGGAGTCCTTACCACCCTAGGCCAAAAGGAGCGAGTAGATGGAACTGGGAAGATGGTAGCTCCAGCTGTAGGAAAGGCAGGAGGTATGGGTGTAAGGATGTATGTAGTCAAACTATGTGATCTGGTAGCAAAGGAGCCAGAGGGGGAGCCAGAGGGGGAAAAAAAAAGGAGCAAAGGAGCCAGAG
>RJWK010027274.1:0-26450 GCA_004363435.1 Platanista minor
CCCATTCTGAGGGTTGTCTTTTGGTCTTGTTTATGGTTTCCTTTGCTGTGCAAAAGCTTTGAAGTTTCATTAGGTCCCATTTGTTTATTTTTGTTTTTATTTCCATTTCTCTAGGAGATGGGTCAAAAAGAATCTTGCTGCGATTTATGTCATAGAGTGTTCTGCCTATGTTTTCCTCTAACAGTTTGATAGTTTCTGGTCTTACATTTAGATCTTTAATCCATTTTGAGCTTATTTTTGTGTATGGTGTTAGGGAGTGATCTAGTCTCATACTTTTACATGTACCTGTCCAGTTTTCCCAGCACCACTTATTGAAGAAGCTATCCTTTCTCCACTGTACATTCCTGCCTCCTTTATCAAAGATAAGGTGACCATATGTGTGTGGATTTATCTCTGGGCTTTCTATCCTGTTCCATTGATCTATATTTCTGTTTTTGGGCCAGTACCATACTGTTTTGATTACTGTAGCTTTATAGTACAGTCTGAAGTCAGGGAGCCTGATTCCTCCAGCTCTGTTTTTCGTTCTCAAGATTGCTTTGGCTATTCGGGGTCTCTTGTGTTTCCATACAAACTGTGAAATTTTTTGTTCTAGTTCTGTGACAAATGCCAGTGGTAGTTTGATAGGGATTGCATTGAATCTGTAGATTGCTTTGGGTAGTAGTGTCATTTTCACAAGGTTGATTCTTCCAATCCAAGAACATAGTATACCTCTCCGTCTATTAGTATCATCTTTAATTTCTTTCATCAGTGTCTTATAATTCTCTGCATACAGGTCTTTTGTCTCCTTAGGTAGGTTTATTATTCCTAGATATTTTATTCTTTTTGTTTCAGTGGTAAATGGGAGTGTTTTCTTGATTTCACTTTCAGATTTTTTATCATTAGTGTATAGGAATGCCAGAGACTTCTGTGCGTTAATTTTGTATCCTGCTCCTTTACCAAATTCATTGATTAGCTCTAGCAGTTTTCTGGTAGCATCTTTAGGATACTCTATGTATAGTATCATGTCATCTGCAAACAGTGACAGCTTTACTTCTTCTTTTCCAATTTGGATTCCTTTTATTTCCTTTTCTTCTCTGATTGCTGTGGCTAAAACTTCCAAGACTATGTTGAATAAGAGTGGTGAGAGTGGGCAACCTTGTCTTGTTCCTGATCTTAGTGGAAATGCTTCCAGTTTTTCACCATTGAGGACGATGTTGGCTGTGGGTTTGTCATATATGGCCTTTATTATGTTGAGGTACGTTCTCTCTATGCCTACTTTCTCCAGGGTTTTTATCATAAATGGGTGTTGAATTTTGTCTACAGGTTTTTCTGCATCTACTGAGATGATAATATGGTTTTTATTCTTCCATTTGTTAATATGGTGTATCACATTGATTAATTTCCGTATATTGAAGAATCCTTGCATTTCTGGGATAAACCCCTCTTGATCATGGTGTGTGATCCTTTTAATGTGCTGTTGGATTCTGTTTGCTAATATTCTGTTGAGGGGTTTTGCATCTATGTTCATCAGTGATACTGGCCTGTAGTTTTCTTTCTTTGTGATACTGGCCTGTAGTTTTCTTTCTTTGTGACATCTTTATCTGGTTTTGATATCAGGGTGATGGTGGCCTCATAGAATGAGTTTGGGAGTGTTCCTCTCTCTGCTATATTTTGGAAGAGTTTGAGAAGGATAGGTGTGTTAGCTCTGCTCTAAATTTTTTTTTTTTTTTTTTTTTTTGCGGTACACAGGCCTCTCACTGCTGTGGCCTCTCCCGTTGCAGAGCACAGGCTCTGGACGTGCAGGCTCAGCGGCCGTGGCTCACTGGCCTAGCCACTCCACGGCATGTGGTATCTTCCCGGACTGGGGCACGAACCCGTGTCCCCTGCATCGGCAGGCGGACTCTCAACCACTGCGCCACCAGGGAAGCCCTGTTGGAAGGTTTTTAATCACAGTTTCAATTTCATTGCTTGTGAGTGGTCTGTTTATATTTTCTGTTTCTTCCTGGTTCAGTCTCAGAATGTTGTACTTTTTAAGCATTTGTCGATTTCTTCCAGTCTGTCCACTTTATTGGCATATAGTTGACGATGGTAATCTCTCACGATCCTTTGTATTTCTGCAGTGTCAGTTTTTACTTCTCCTTTTTCATTTCTAATTCTATTGGTTTGAGTTCTCCCTTTTTTTTGATGAGTCTGGCTAATGGTTTATCAATTTTGTTTATCTTCTTAAAGAACCAGATATTAGTTTTATTGATCTTTGCTCTCGTTTCCTTCATTTCTTTTTCATTTATTTCTGGTGTGATCTTTATGATTGCTTCCTTCTGCTAACTTTGGGGTTTTTTTTTTTGTTCTTCTTTCTCTAATTGCTTCAGGTGTGAAGTTAGGTTGTTTATTTGAGATGTTTCTTGTTTCTTAAGGTAGGATTATATTGCTATAAACTTCCCTCTTAGAACTGCTTTTGCTGCGTCCCATAGGTTTCGGGTCGTCATGTTTTCACTGTCACTTGTTCCTAGGTATTTTTTGATTTCCTCTTGGATTTCTGCAGTGGTCTCTTGGTTATTAAGTAGTGTATTTTTTAGCCTTCATGTGTTTATATTTTTTACAGATTTTTTTTCCTGTGATTGATATCTAGTGTCATAGCATTGTGGTTGGAAAGGATACTTGATATGATATGATTTCAGTTTTCTTAAATTTACCAAGACTTGATTTGTGACTCAAGATATGATCTATCCTGGAGAATGTTCCATGAGCACGTGAGAAGAAAGTGTATTCTGTTGTTTTTGGATGGAATGTCCTATAAATATCAATTAAGTCCATCTTGTTTAATGTATCATTTAAAGCTTGTGTTTCCTTATTGAGTTTCATTGTGGATGATCTGTCCATTGGTGAAAGTGGGGTGTTAAAGTCCCCTACTATGAATGTGTTCCTGTCGATTTCCCCTTTTATGGCTGTTAGTATTTACCTTATGTATTGAGGTGCTCCTGTGTTGGGTGCATAAATATTTACAACTGTTATATCTTCTTCCTGGATCGATCCCTTGATCAAGATGTAGTGCCCTTCTTTGTCTCTTTTAATAGACTTTATTTTAAAGTCTATTTTGTGTGATATGAGAATTGCTACTCCAGCTTTCTTTTGCTTTCCGTTTGCGTGGAATATCTTTTTCCATCCCCTTACTTTCAGTCTGCATGTGTCTCTAGGTCTGAAGTGGGTCTCTTGTAGACAGCAAATATATGGGTCTTGTTTTTGTATCCATTCAGCCAGTCTGTGTCTTTTGGTGGGAGCATTTAATCCGTTTACATTTAAGGTGATTATCAATATATATGTTCCTATTCCCATTTTCTTAATTGTTTTGGGTTTGTTATTGCAGGTCTTTTCCTTCTTTGTGTTTCTTGCCTAGAGAAGTTCCTTTAGCATTTGTTGTAAAGCTGGTTTGGTGGTGCTGAACTCTCTCAGCTTTTGCTTGTCTGTAAAGGTTTTAATTTCTCCGTCAAATCTGAATGAGATCCTTGCTGGGTAGAGTAATCTTGGTTGCAGGTGTTTCTCCTTCATCACTTTAAATATGTCCTGTCAGTCCCTTCTGGCTTGAAGAGTTTCTGCTGAAAGATCAGATGTTAACCTTGTAGGGATTCCCTTGTGTGTTATTTGTTGCTTTTCCCTTGCTGCTTTTAATATGTTTTCTTTGTATTTAATTTTTGATAGTTTGATTAGTATGTGCCTTGGTGTGTTTCTCCTTGGATTTATCCTGTATGGGACTCTCTGTGCTGCCTGGACTTGATTAACTATTTCCTTTCCCATATTAGGGAAGTGTTGAACTATACTCTCTTCAAATATTTTCTCAGTCCCTTTCTTTTTCTCTTCTTCTTCTGGAACCCCTATAATTCGAATGGTGGTGTGTTTAATGTTGTCCCAGAGGTCTCAGAGACTGTCCTCAGTTCTTTTCATTCTTTTTTCCTTATCCTGCTCTGCAGTAGTTATTTCTACTATTTTATCTTGCAGCTCATTTATCCGTTCTTCTGCCTTAGTTATTCTGCTACTGATCCCATCTAGAGTATTTTAATTTCATTTATTGTGTTGTTCATTGTTGCTTGTTTCATCTTTAGTTCTTCTAGGTCCTTGTTAATTCTATTTACAAGGTTTTGGATCATGTTTACTATTATTATTCTGAATTCTTTTTCAGATAGACTGCCTATTTCCTCTTCATTTGTTAGGTCTGGTGGGTTTTTATCTTGCTCCTTCATCTGCTGTGTGTTTTTCTGTCTTCTCATTTTGCTTATCTTACTATGTTTGGGGTCTCCTTTTTGCAGGCTGCAGGTTCATAGTTCCCGTTGTTTTTGGTGTCTGTCCCCAATGGCTAAAGTTGGTTCAGTGGGTTGTGTAGGCTTCCTGGTGGAGGGGACTGGTGCCTGTGTTTTGATGGATGAGGCTGGATCTTGTCTTTCTGGTGGGCAGGTCCACGTCAGGTGGTGTGTTTTGAGGTGTGGCCTTATTATGATTTTAGGCGGCCTCTCTGCTAATGGGTGGGGTTGTGTTCCTGTCTTGCTAGTTGTTTGGCATAGGGTGTCCAGCACTGTAGCTTGCTGGTCTTTGAGTGAAGCTGGGTCCTGGTGTTGAGATGGAGATCTCAGGGAGATTTTCGCCATTTGATATTATGTGGGGTTGGGAGGTCTCTTGTAGACTGCTGTCCTGAAGTTGGCTCTCCCACCTCAGAGGCAGAGCAATGACTCCTGGCTGCAGCACCAAGAGCCTTTCGTCCACACGGCTCAGAATAAAAGGGAGAAAAAGTAGAAAGAAAGAAAGAGAGAGAGAGATAGAGGGAGGGAGGGAGGGAAGAAGGAAGGAAGAAAGGAAGGATAAAATAGAATAATGTTAGATAAAATAAGGGTATTAAAATAAAAAATTATTAAGATACAAAAAATTTTTTTTAAAGTTAAAACAACAACAACAACAACAAAAACCAGACAGCTAGAACCCTAGGACAAATGGTGAAAGCAAAGCTATACAGACAATATCTCATACACAAGAATACACATACACACTTATAAAAAGAGGAAAAGGGGAACAAAATAAATAAATCTTGCTCTCAAAGTCCACCTCCTCAATTTGGGATGATTCATTGTCTATTCATGTTTTCCACAGATGCAGGGTTCATCAAGTTGATTGTGGGGATTTAACCCGCTGCTCCTGAGGCTGCTGGGAGAGATTTCCCTTTCTCTGTTCGCACAGCTCCCAGGGCTCAGCTTTGGATTTGGCCCCGCCTCTGCTTGTAGGTCGCCGGAGGGCGTCTGTTCTTTGCTTAGACAGGACGGGGTTAAAGGAGCCGCTGACTCGGGGGCTCTGGCTCACTCAGGCCGGGTGGAGGGAGGGGCACGGAGCGCGGGGTGAGGCGGCGGCGGAGGCCAGCGTGACGTTGCACCAGCCTGAGGCGCGCTGTGCGTTCTCCCGGGGAAGTTGTCCCTGGATCACGGGATCCTGGTGTTGGCGGGCTGCACATGCTCCGGGAGGGGAGGTGTGGAGAGTGACCTGTGCTCGCACAGAGGGTTCCTGGTGGCAGCAGCAGCAGCCCTAGTATCTCACGCACGTCTCTGGGGTCCGCACTGGTAGCCGCGGCTCATGCCCGTCTCTGGAGCTCCTTTAAGCAGCGCTCCCAATCCCCTCTCCTCGCGCACCAGGAAACAAGGAGGGAAAAAAAAGTCTCTTGCCTCCTCGGCAGGTCCAGACTTTTTCCCAGACTCCCTGCCGCCTAGCCGTGGCGCAGTAACCCCCTGCAGGCTGTGTTCATGCCGTCAACCCCAGTCCTCTCCCTGCGCTCAGACCGAAGCCTGAGCCTCAGCTCCCAGCCCCGCCCGCACCGGCGTGTGAGCAGACAAGACCCTCGGGCTGGTGAGTGCCGGTCGGTGCCGATCCTCCGTGCGGGAATCTCACCGCTTTGCCCTCCGCGCCCCTGTTGCTGCGCTCTCCTCTGCGACACCGAAGCTTCCCCCCCTCCGCCACCCGCAGTCTCCGCCCGCGAAGGGGCTTCTAGTGTGTGGAAACCTTTCCTGCTTCACAGCTCCCTCCCACTGGTGCCGGTCCCGTCCCTATCCTTCTGTCTCTGTTTTTTTTTTTTCGTTTGCTCTACACAGGTATGGGGGGGGAGTTTCTTGCCTTTTGGGAGGTCTGAGGTCTTCTGCCAGCGTTCTGTAGGTTTTCTGCAGGAGTTGTTCCACGTGTAGATGTATTTCTGGTGTATCTGTGGGGAAGAAGGTAATCTCCGCGTCTTACTCTTCCGCCATCTTGTCTCTAATCCTCCCCTTTTTTGTTTTTATTGAATCTGTTATTGCTCAGAGCCTTTCTGTTTTGAGATGAGGTAAAAGCCAATGGAATTTTTTGCTTGTTTTTAATTTTTGATGTCTTTAATGAATGAAATCAAGGCTAACTCTCTTAAGTAGCCTCTTTTTTTTTTTTTTTTTTTTTTTTTTGCGGTACACGGGCCTCTCACTGTTGTGTCCTCTCCCATTGCGGAGCACAGGCTCCGGCTGCGCAGGCTCAGCGGCCATGGCTCACGGGCCCAGCCGCTCCGCGGCATGTGGGATCTTCCCGGACCGGGGCACGAACCCATGTCCCCTGCATCGGCAGGCGGACTCCCAACCACTGCGCCACCAGGGAAGCCCGCAGCCTCTTTTTTCTCTACATTTTCTATTACATGAAAAAGAAATGAGAGAGAGAAGTAGCTATACAGGCAGAAATAAGCTCTCATCATTTGAAGTGGCTGTTTTTTTCCCACAGGCTCTGTGGGGAATTCTGAGCATTAGCTTCAAAAAAGCCATTCCTTATGCCAAAGCTGCTCTTAGATTTGGCTTGCTGAGACCTTTCCTGTGAACTCCAACACTGATAATGGGAAATGTTGGTTCTCAAAATGGTGGAAGGGTGAAGTAATAGGATAAAACCATAGGTTAGATCTATCCAAAAATTTCTAAAGTGTGAGCATTCCCAATCCTTCCTCCTTCCTGCTGTTAAAGATGATGCTGATTTTACTGTTTTCATTATTTACCCCTTTGTGTCATTCCAGACTGGCTTTTTGCATTTTGATAATACAAAACTGAAGAAAATTAGGAGAAGAAGGGTGAGAGGGGCCTGTTATGGGGTCTGATGACAAATATTTTGAAGAGTTTGACAAGTGAGCGTGACAGAAGTTGTATATAAAGGAAGTGGAGGGGAAAGAAAAGTGAAAATTTAAAAGAAATTATTCCTGAGCTCAGTATATCCCACTCATAATATTTGAGAATGCAAGTAAAGAACTTAAGTTATTAAAAAATTGTTAGTATTATTTTGTTTCAGGACTGTAGTTCTTTGACCGATCATATTCTAAGACTGGACTCATGGGTGGTACCATCATAAGGTTTACACTTGTGTTTCTTAGTGTGATAACTTGATTTCTGGTTTCTGATATAACATTTCCTTAAGTCCACTAGGGAAAATAGGTTACACCTCGCACATCGAATGTGATTGAGTGGTGTAGCTTCTGGAGCTCTGTGTTGAGAAGGATTAAGAAGTTAGAGTGTGGGTTGTAGTGGTAAAGAATACTCTGATTAGCAGTGTCTGCATGGGTATGAGATGCTGGTGAACGATTTATATGCCATAGACTCAGCCACAGACACTGGAAAACGTTCTTCTTGAGTTTCCTTGTGATATAAAGCTAACATGAGAAAGAAGACCTGCAGAATTCTTCTGTTTACAACTGCTTTTTGTTGTTAAAACTAAGTGGCAGAATAATATCAAGTTTTAATAGAGCAGAAGGAAGTAAGTTAATTCATACAGCAAAGGGGTTTTCCTTCAGCTTTACTGAGATATAATTGATGTATAACATCATGTAAGTTTAAGGTGCATGATGTATTGATTTAATCTGCTTATATATTGCAGTATGATTACCACCAGAGCATTAGCTCACACCTGCATCACGCCACATAATTACCATTTCTTTTGTGTGGTGAGAACATTTAAGGTCTACTCTCTTAGCAACCTTCAAATATAGAATACAGTATTATTATTAACTATTATCACTATGCTGTGCATTTGATCCCCAGAACTCATTCTTCTTACAGTAGGAAGTCTGTACCCTTTGATTACATCTCTTCATTTCCACATGCCCCAGCCCATGGAAACCACCATTCTAATCTCTCTTTCTATGAGTTTAGCTTTTTTTAGATCCCATATATAAGTGATATCCTACAGTATTTGTTTTTCTCTGTTTGACTTATTTCACTAACGCAGCAAAGGTTTTAATGAAAGGAAACTAATCTATGACTGGGTTCTGTAAAATGGGAGAATTGACCTTGGTTTCACTCCTCTGTTGGACCTAAAATTTCCACTGGAGCTCAACATAGACTGAGTTCAAAAAAGCAGGCACTTCGTTGTATGAATTATTCATAGTAACTACGTCGGCTGCCTGGAATCCCTACAGCAATAGTTCTTAACCCCTTTTACCTCAAGTTAGCCCATCATTTTATTAAAGAGTTTGGCTCTTTATAGAAGCAATGTTTCTGAGAAGACTATCTTTGTAGTTATAGGAATTTTATTTGTTAAAAATGGTTTCCATTTCTGGGCTAAAAGTTTTGCATATACTAACTTACTGAATATCTACAAAAATCTTATAAGGTTAATATCATTATCCCCATTTTATGCTGAGATTACTGATGCTCAAAGAGATTATGTAACCAACCCAGCTACACGTTTAATATGTGAAGATTTCATTATTGTATATTGCAGAACTTGAGCTCTTGATTATACACCATAGTGCTAATTTGTTTACTTGTTTGCTTATTTATTATCTACAGTACATTTTAAAACGTTTAGAAAACTATAGTTGTTTTCTAGACCTAGCCCATGAGATCAGGGCACACCGTGCATGTATTACAAAGTGCTGAGTCCAACTCCATGGAATTTGTGGAGTCGAAGGAAATAGAAGTTGGGAGTCAGGAGGTAATGGGTCATGGTGTGAATCTGCTTAAGCAGAACATTAGAGAAGAGGTTAAAAGAAGAGAGTGGAACTCTTGGTTTCTCTAATTTGTTTTTTAGTTCAACCAGTATTTCCTGACCACCTGCCATATGCCATGCAGTGTGATAGAAACGAGGACTACAAACTAGCAAGCACAGAATCAATCCCTATCTTCATGGAGCTTACAGGCTGCTAGAGACTGAAGGTTTCTGTCCCCCACCAAATTCATATGTTGAAACCTAATCCCCAGTACAATGGTATTAAGACGTGTGGTCTTTGGGAGGTGAATAGGTCATGAGGTGGAGCCCTCAAAAAATGGAATTAGTGTCCTTATTAAGAGACCTCAGAGAGAGCTCTTGCCTCTTAGATTGAAGTTGAAGTCTAAACCTAGACTTAGGTTTCTTCTATTTGCAGATAAAAATATTGAAATCAATAAACTAGCTGTGTAAACTTGGGAAGGCTACTGTCTTCAAGCCACTTTATAATATGGATAAGAGTTATACTTGCTGTATTGAAATATAGTTGTGAAGATTTTATTATTTAATGCCCTTTATCTGCTTAGTCCAGTGCCTAACAAAAAGTTGCTCAATAAGTTGTTGCTATGGAGATGAATAATAATCCTTTTTCATATTTGGGTCAATGAGGATGGACTCTGACTACATATGGCCCTGTGTCTACAGGTCCTATACTAGCCAACTGGAAACAAATAAATAGCTATACTTTCTTTTTTTTCTACCCTGATATATTTTGATTCTTGGGGTTTTGTCAGGACATGTAAGTGTACCCTAGACTTCCTGGGTATCCTTTTATTTGCCACCTTAATGCTCTATTTCAATATAATCATTTCGATTGGTTGTACAAATGATTCCATCTGGTTATTAGGTTGTCATAAAATAACAGCTGAGTGGTTACTGAAGCCAAAAATTTTTCCTCTGGCTGTGGCCTCCCTGCCTTTTGTTGAAGGACTTCACACATATGATAACCACTATGTGGGGATCGTTTCGACAGTATTTATTCACTTACTCTGTAGCAGGGGAACATTGAATCAACTTTGTTATTTCTTGAATGTGCAGATCGATTGCCTAATTCTTCTTTCCTGAAATTCTAAGAAGACTTTTGGACCACTGGCGACATTTCACAAGCTAGGTTGACATTCCCAAAATGAATTGGATGACTCAAAACCAAAACTTGCTTTTGAGCATCAATCCTGAAATACTGTTTTTTCTTTCCTCTTTGTCTCTATCTCAATTCACTGGGTGATTTCTAGAATTGTGCTTTCCTTTGAAATGTTCCTCAAGGCCATTCCAACTCAGTGGCTGGGTTAGATGCTAAGCGTGTCTACAGTTAGCTTACTCGTGTCTGCAGGAAGAAATCTAACATTTGAGTACAAGGCATGGAGCTAGGGGACTTATATGATATTATCTTCATGTAACAGATGAAGATCTAGGATCAGACAGATGAAAGGACTTGTCCAAGTCACTAGTAAGTAGGTGGTAGAGATGGAATTTGAACCTAGCCCTGCCTCACTCCAAAGCCACTTTACTGGAGAAGCAGTTAGTACGTGGTCAAAAACACAAACTGCAGTGTCAGGTGCCCATATCCAGTTGGTGGCTCTAACACTTACTGACTGTGAAATCCTAGGCAGTTTACTTAATTGCCTTGTGCTTCAGTTTTCTCACCTATATAATGGGAATCATATTAGTACCTATGTCAAAGGATGGTTGTAAGGATGAAATGGATAAATGTAAATGAAGTAGCCAGAATAATCCCTTCCATAAAGTAAGTGCTATATGTGTTAAATAAATAAATAAATAAATAAATAAATAAATAAATAAATGTTGTTCTCACCATTAGATAAATGTGGCTGACTTGCCATATTTCTACTTTGGAATCAATGACACGTGTGCTTTGTAATGCATGTAAAAATACTTTAAAGCCAGTTGTTTTTTCTTGACAATAGAGCCAGAACTTGGCAGGCTGGAATTTGAATGCAGAAATTAAAAACTGTAAAGCCAGTGTGTTTCCTACTACATCAGGCACAGAATGGGATACTTTAGGGAGTTCCAGAGGAAGTAAAACCCGCTAAAAGTATTAACTCTAAGGATAACATTTATACAAGCTTCTTAGACTTTACAGGGATCACCCATGAGTGAGCAGGGATTTTCTTTGCATATTGAGACTTAAAAATCAAATATGACTTCAAATAAAAGACCAGGGACAATGCATATATATCTGTATTCACTAGACATTTTTCTTTTCCTTTTTTGTCTCTTGCCATTAACAAAGCTTCTCTTTTCTTATTCATTTTAACTCCCTTATCTTTTGTTTTTACAATAAGAGGTTTTAAATATTTTAAATTGGTCACATATAAGCCATTTTTTATTGACTGCATCAGTTCTGAATCAGTGTGCTATAAATAAGCACAAAAGCTGGAATAAATTTCATTAGCAAGTAAACATAATGTGTATCGCAGAACACTTCACATAAATTCCCTTCTGTGCTTGTCAAGCAAAGACTCAAGTAATGCTTGTCTCTGCAAGCTACACCAAGATTCATAAATTGCTTCACAGAATGAGGAAATAATCAGTAAACACAGACAGTTAATAACCATGTTCCCAAAAGACTGGAATGGAACTCCCATACACTTTCAAAGAGTTAAGGAAAAGTGCTTGTCCTTGTATTGTCCTTGAAGGCTCTGCCGCTGGGCACCGTGAATAGGTGTGATGGGCTTGGTTTGGTGGGGAAAAGAGACATATAAGCTCCAAATTCATCATTTTATGTGTGTGTGTGGATGGTATATTTTCCCTTCCTGAAACAGATGCTTCATTTTTCTGGAAACTAACACCCCTGTCTTCCTTTGATGAATCCAGTATTCCCACTTTCAGTCCATATGGTTTGGGTGGAGTTGGTTTACTCCTCCTGCTTCAGGGGTGGAATCTGACTCAGACCTGGACAGTCAGAAAATTCTGTGCCCTTGACCACAATGCTTGGTCCAGGGGTGGGCAGGTGATCTAACACAGGCCAGTAAGACTCAATTCTGGGCCTTTTCTTGGAACTATTAGGGAAGAAAACTCCCTGTAGACTTGTGGCTAGAGTAGTCCCAACTGCCTGGAATTAAGGCAGTTCAAAGAAAAATGCCTGGAAATGAAGGAATCATCTGTGAAGACATCATTGAGCATCTTGATCCAGTCACGTTGGAAGACTCTATCTCCAAACTTTTCATTAACATAAGGGAATAATAGCACATTCCTTCTTTAGAGTTATTAATTTGGTATTTTTCTTATTTATTAAGCCAGTTTGAATTGGTTTCTATCACTTGCAGTGAAAGGGTCATCATTAATAAGACTGTGATATAAAAAGGACCATTATATGAACAAAAGGTCTTAGGGAATCCTGGAGGGAGAGACTAAGGGGTGAAGCTTTAACTGAGCTTTGAAGGATGTGTAATATTTAGCAAGAGGAGTGTGGTAGGCAAAGCCATTTCAGAGAAAAAGAGTAGCATGTGCCAAGAGGAAGGACATCTCAAGGAATGAGGAGTGATGAGAGATGTGGCTGGAGAGATGGCTGGAGCTCAATTGTCTCGGGCGTTATGTACCATGCTAAGACCTTGGACCATGTGAGCCATAGGAAGAATGATGTGTTAGATGTGCCCATTGGATTACTGACTATGGCAGTGGAATGGAGTGTGCATTGGTGTGTGGAGGCCTGTAGGCAGGAAAGCTGATTTGGAGACTATAACAACAGCTCAGGAAAGAGAAAATATACACAGACTAAAGTAAGTAAATATATGGCATAATGCTGTCTTTTCCAAATCCTGCATCTAAGGCAGACACTGCTAATCAACCACCCTCCCCTGCTCTGACCCCTGCTCTGTTGCCAGCCTGCTTCCCAATTTAGTATTCTCAGCACAGTATTCCAGACGGCCATTCCCAATCATTTGTTGATACTGCCACTCAATTAGAAACCTACATGCTGTTCCAGAGCATCTGGCAAGTAGTTGATATGGATGCTGTAATGTGACTGGAATTCTCTTGCGTTGACTCTTGCTTTAGGTTCCTTGGGTTGTATCATAGAATTAGAACTTTTCTTCTTTGACTGGTAGAAGTAAATGGATGAGTATTTGTCGAGCAGGAAAAATATTTTGAGTGAAATCCCAGCCTTTAAGGGAGGGATTTAACAACAGCTCTGGCCCGACAACCAAAACAAAGTTGATGGACTCCATGGGGGCCACTGTCTGGCTCAACTACTTTTAATGGGATGTGAGACACATGCATTTCCTTGAGATCACTGCTTTAAATCTGACCTGTGGCCCTAAGAACCACTATCTGACAGCTCCTTGGCAGCCGCTGTGAAATGAGTTATCGGTCTCTGGACCATTTCTAGTAGCATGAGTCTACTTGAGCAAAGCTGTTCTGGAGTTACTGCTGTAGAGGGAGTGCTAAACTGAAAGGCAAAGGAATAAATGGAGACAGAGCTGCTCCATCCACACATCAAAGATGTTTTCCTACAGCCACCTCAAGACGCATTGGGTTAAAGGCTACAGTGAGAGTATTCACTGGAGAAAGGACACTGCCAGGCAGTGAGAGGTGTGTTCTTTTACTGGCTCAAAGATTCACAAAACAGGAGCCTGAGTGGTTTTGGAGTTGAGAGAAGTGGCCCGCCGCCCAGATAGCAGAGAGGAGCTGTTTCTCCTAGATCCATCAGATAAGATCTTTAGAGTAACATCAAGTTCATATTCTAATTACAGAAGAGAAGTTGCTCATTTCAGCAGAACCAGAGGCCATGTAAGAAGGAGTCTGGGTCTTGGATGCAAAGGTTTGAACTTTCAGAAGGCTTCCCTCATTCTGCTTGTTAGGACAGGCTTGTTGTTACTCATGTGGAAAGGAGAATACACAATTATTTTTGGGAGTCCAGTGTTTTTCAGTAAAAAAAGTGGGTCTAAAGTGGGGAATGATAGGGGATTTCAAAAGACTGACAGTATCTGTGTTTTCAGAAATTCAAAGGAAACCTCTATGTAATATATATAACAAGAATTACCGTTTATCAAACAAGAACAAAATGCCAGCACTCTCTATGTTTGACCTCATTTGCATTCCTCAGGCATGAGAGATACTTACCATTACTTCTTTAATTTTACAAATGAAGTAACTGAGAGTTTTAAAAAGTAACTTACCTAGGCTACAGCTTTTGAAGTGGTGAAGCCTGGATTTAATCAAGCATCTCTCTGCTGTTTTCACTCTACTTTGATACCTTGGAATAGAAAATAGCTTGATCTGGAACAGATATCCCTAACCAGGATGAAATAGAATGATGTAAGTACTTAAAAAAAGTGGGTACTGGGAACTCTGCTGAGCACATTACAGGTATTCCCTTAATGAATCCTCAGAATAAGACGATGCATTGGGTTCTATTACTTACCCATTTTACAGATGAGGAAATTTAGAGATTTCAGTAACTTGCCAAGGCCTCCCAACCAATAAGTGACGGAGCTGGGGTTGGGATTCTGGTCCACCTTACCCCAAAGCACATACTTTTTTTTAAATTGAAGTATGATTGATTTACAATATTGTGTTAGTTTCTGGTATACAGCAAAGTGATTCAGTTATACATGTATATACACTCTTTTTTTTCTTTTTTTTTTTTACATTTTTTGCAGTACGCGGGCCTCTCACTGTTGTGGCCTCTCCCATTGCGGAGCACAGGCTCCGGACGTGCAGGCTCAGCGGCTATGGCTCACGGGCCCAGCCGCTCTGCGGCATGTGGGATCTTCTCATACCGGGGCACGAACCCGTGGCCCCTGCATCGGCAGGCGGACTCTCAACCACTGCGCCACCAGGGAAGCCCTATACACTCTTTTTTAAAATATTCTTTTACACTATCATTTATCATATTGAATATAGTTCTCTGTGCTATACAGTAGGACCTTGTTGCTTATCCATTCTATATATAACAGCTTACATCTGCTAATCCCAAGCTCCCAAACCATTGCTCCCCCAACCTCCTCTCCCTTGACAAGGTCAAGTCTGTTCTCTATGTCCATGAGTCTGTTTCTGTTTCATAGATAGATTCATTTGTGTCATATTTTAGATTCCATATATATGTATATTCTTTTTCAGATTCTTTTCCATTATAGTTTATTATAAGATATTGAATATAGTTCCCTGTGCTGTACAGTAGGACCTTTTTTATCTATTTTATATGTAGTATTTTGTATCTCAAAGCACATACTCTTAACCACTGAAGCTGGTATAGTACAGAGACCTATTAATAGAGGTACATGAGATTATCTTAGGGGGCATATAAACAGATATCTTAAAAGTAGTTATTATTTAAATTAACACATGCAAGACTGCCTCTTCTAGTGGCAGATATACAGTATTTCTATTTTTAAATTGATTTATTGAAGTTAAAAAGTGAGTTGATTTAAATAAAATATTAAGTGAATAATAATGTGGCACATGGAGGTGGTTGAAATGGGCAAGATGGTTTGTGAAAGACTGAGGTCTGGGGGTCACTGCAGTGTGCTTAACTGCTTTTTAGGGTGACTCAGCATGCTCTAGGCTGAGGAGTGGGAGTTGCAGTGCAATGCAGGGCTGCAGGTACTACCCCAGGATGGGGAGTCCCTTCCCAGAGTCAGGAGGGGTCCCACTGCCTGGAGGCCTTGAAAGAAAGTGCAGATCTTCCTGTTAGCTCTTTGCCTTGGTTTCTTGAATGTTCTATTCTGTGGGTGGGTGTCCATGATTATTGAGTCTGTTTCACTTTTTAAATTCGACTCGAATGTCCACAGTCAGCTTAAGTCCCTCCTCCTCCATGAAGCTTTCCTTGGAATCCCTACTGCCTTAACTGTCTGTACCCAAAAACCTGGTTTTTCACGGTGCTGTTTGGTAATGGGCTGTTATTGTTACTCTGTTAATTGTGATTAGAAATGACAAATATATTTCGGATCATGTACTAACTCTGAAATATGGCTAGTGGCTATTTAAGTGCTTCCTTGGAGAGGATTCTGAGATTGCATGTGAGATCAGTAGAAAAGGATAGCATGATTGATTAGTAATGTCTGTCATGGGGCAAGTTAGGTGAGAAGAAACATGCATGCTGCACGTTTGTCATCCCTGACTGTTGATTCTGCAACTAGATGATGGCTCTCTGAGGAAATGATCCATGGCTGCTTCATATGTTGCACTTCCCTCAGCATGTAGCATGTTAATAGATTCACTGATTCTGTCTCTCATTTCCCATGAAGACTGAATCTGGAATTCCAAGAGAATCAAAAGCCACCTATGTTAAATTTCACTACAGATTGCAGTTGTAGAATCTGCACTTCTGGTTTGAAGACAAGGTAGTTGCTTACCAGAGAGCAACTGCCCTTTTCTTTCTCCCTACGCTAAAGTCCAGCAAGTACTGAATAGGGGGTTTAAGGATGGGGGTGGGTGGAGAGGAGCCAGAGAAAGAATGCATCAGAAAAGCAATGTCTTTAGACCAAAACGAGCTTGCACAGAAACATTGGGAGACAGTTTTTCCCCATATGTGAATTGAATCATGGTCAATCATTTTTTTTCTGTGATCTAACATCTCCCTGGTTTTCTCTATGATTCTATTATTTATTTCCAAGACCGGATGGACAACGGGTGGGAATGGTTGGTTCCCTGGTCATCTTTGCTTGAGATTTCATCAGTACCATGGTAAGATAAAGAGCAGCCATGGCCAGGATCCATTCACAGTGGGATATTGATCTAGACCAGTGCCTACACTGGACCCAGAGATACCACATCATAACTGGGGATGAAATGATGTGCAGACAGAATCCTGTATATTCATCTGGTTTAGGTACTCCCTGAGCAAACTGTGAAGGCTCTGCTCATCTCTCCTTTGACTGCTCTATCTGTTCTCTTCGCTGTCCTGAGATGTTTACCACCCTCAGGGTAGGGACCTCTTGGGAAAATACAATCTGTTCCTTCTCTTTTTTCCTCCTTTGCAAACGCACCCAACATCCTGGGTCACATTTCTTCAGAGTCTTTGCTTTTAACTCATGGACTCTGTGCCATTTAGAATAAGTTATTTTCAGAGAGCTCATGCATTTTCCCTTCTCAATGGCACTTCTAAGCATAATGCTTTGTTTTTGATGGCTTGCTTGTTTTTTTTTTGTTTTTTTTTTGTTTTTTTTTTGCGGTACGCGGGCCTCTTGCTGTTGTGGCCTCTCCCGTTGCGGAGAACAGGCTCCGGACGCGCAGGATCAGCAGCAATGGCTCACGGGCCCAGCCGCTCCGCAGCATGTGGGATCTTCCCGGACCGGGGCACGAACCCGTGTCCCCTGCATCAGCAGGCGGACTCTCAACCACTGCGCCACCAGGGAAGCCCGGCTTGCTTGTTTTTAAGGTCATGGAATCAGGCTCATGGTGTGAATCTCAGGCAGTGTGATACACCAGAGGAGGAGGTACTTTGGGTTCTAGAGGTTCCCATTGAATCAGACAGTGAAGCAGCTCATTCTGTCTCAATACTTCTAGGCAGTGGATCTCAACCAGCAACCCTAACAGAAGTGGGCTGTCAAATGATGATCAGTAAAGATGCTTGAGCTGATTTTTTCCTACGGTTAAAGTCGTGCCTGCTGGATTGTTGAGTTAAGTAGGTCATGCACTGCTACAGAGAGTTGAGTATGACTGGGTGCAAAGAAAAGAAAAGACACGTAATATACCATTAACCTGGTACTGAAAGGGGCTGTACGTTTACTGAAACATGAAGAAAAATGATCTTGTGCGCATAGGTGAAAGGCAGAGTGAAGGCAGTAAGTGGTTTCATTCAAATACCTGTTGAAAGTCAGGAGCACTCTGACTTTCAACAGAGCACTCTGTATCCTAGAGCACTCTGTATCTTGAGACTAGCTTGACACCTGGTATAAGGAAGGCACTCAAGAGCAGCTTTGTAATCTAAGGAGTAAGGCTGAGGTTACCTCCTGCTACTTATACACATAGGCCCACATATATGGTAATTTTTTTTGACAGCATTCCTTTTTTTAAATTAATTTTTGTTGGAGTATAGTTGATTTACAGTGTTGTTAGTTTCAAGTGAACAGCAAAGTGAATCAGTTATACATATATCCACTCTTTTTAAGATTCTATTCCCATATAGGTCATTACAGAGTGTTGAATAGAGTTTCCTGTGCTATAATGTAGGTTCTTATTAGTTATCTATTTTATATATAGTAGTGTTATATGGTAATCTTGAATGGTGATCCTGCATTTTCTTCAAAAAGCATAAGATTAAAAAAAAATGTTTTTTGGTCCCATTGAACATACACACTTAGAATATAGATGAAATAGTTACTGATCTACAAATAAAATTTATTTAGGTTATTCCACATACATGTCAAGAGGTAATATTAATTTAGAAGTACTTCTTTTTTTCCACTTTAAAATTTTTGACACAATTTTATTCAAACTCTTCAGATGTGTTTTTGATATTAGTGTCTTTGACATTGTTCCCTCTTCTCCTCCTATACTTACTTTCCAACAATTTATGTTGTTCAAAGGAAACTTAGGCTGTTGCCCAAAGATATTTCATAGTTGACAGTATAACACTAAATTATGCAGAACCCCATTGGCACCAATTGGCCTAATGCTGGTTCTGGAATCCATTAATTCTTTGTTTCACGAATCCTTTTGGTTGTTTAGAAAACACTGCTCTTGGTGCTGGAGCCATCAATTGAGCATAATTTTTCCTTGGGCTTCCCCATCAAGTAATAGAATATATCAAGAAGCTTTCTTCTCACATTCATTTTTGGGCACTAGTTGGTCTAGAGAAGTAGGGGGAGTGGCTGGGAGCTGGTGTAGGAGGATTAGAACAGGGAAGAAAGCCATGGGGTGCAGTCCAGCCGTGGGCTGGACTGTGAAGACTTTGGGGGCACAGAGCTAGAAGAGGTGGTAGAGATGATGGAATTCAACACCTTCATAAATTAGAAAAGAAACACACAAAAAGTCTAGGGGAAGCTCGTGTGCCAGCATATGGTTCTTTTTTTTTTTTTTTTTTTTTTTTTTTACATCAAACTCTTAACTATGGTACTGTCTGTCCTCCAGAGAAATCCGTGTGATTCTTGGTCTTGCTTGTTGTTAATTATGAACCCTTAGGCTAGAAATTTAGCTTCTATGAACCTGAGCTTCATTATCTTCAAAATGAGGTAATAATCCCCATGGTGATTTTGTGAGCAGAGATGAAATTAATGTATGGAAAGTGCTCATCACTATTTCTGACACAGTAGCTTAATAGACAGTAACTACTACTATTATTATCACTAGAGTTATTATTATTTTGTATTTTTAGGTCTTTTCCTAGGCATTGAGTGCCTTCCTGGTCCCCTTTTCCAACCCCTTCTGACCTAGACCCACTATACTTTGATACTAAACATATAATGAAAATTTAAAAAAAAAGAATTCATCTATGGTGTTAAATGAAGTTGTATTACATTATTAACAACAGCTCCCTTTCCTTTACCAGAAGCTTATCCATCCTTTATGACTCAGATCAAATATCACCTTTTTCAGGAAGTTACACTGTCCCTGCCAAACTGAGGTAGTGATGCTCTGAATGCTAGGAACGTGAGATAAAGGTGAGATGGTGTGTGTGTGTGTTAATTCAAACCTAGAGCATAGCAAAAAGTATCAACCAAACACTGTGATTTGGCCACTTGACAGTTTGACTTAAAAGAAAAGAAAATGTATTTTCTTTGCTGCAGTGCATTAGCAGGACATCCTGAAGCTCAAATTCTTTTATTTATCTTCCTCATTTGAGAAAATGAGCCCAGCTCCTGACAGAAGCACTAAATTAGATATCGGTAAAAATGGTCATCAGGGTTCCAATTAGCAGTGTCTTGCTGCTCTCATGAGTACCTGTAATTAATAGAGATGCTAGCAGAGGCCTGGAGATGCCAGTGTGGCATTCTCCAAAAATATGGCAACTAATATTTTCTTGTCCTAGCTGAAAAGCGTAATTTAAAAATACCTTTTTGAGGAGGGACCTTAAAGATGGCGGAGTAGTAAGATGTGGAGATCACCTTCCTCCCCACAAATACATCAAACATACATCTACATGTGGAACAACTCCTATGGAACACCTACTGAACGCTGGCAGAGGACCTCAGACTTCCCAAAAGGCAAGAAACTCCCCACATACCTGGGTAGGGCAAAAGTAAAAACAGAGACAGAAGAATAGGGATAGGACCTGCACCTCTGGGAGGGAGCTGTGAAGGAGGAAAAGTTTCCACACACTAGGAAGCCCCTTCACTGGCAGAGATGGTGGGTGGGTGGAGGGGAAGCTTCGGAGCCACGGAGGAAAGCGCAGCAATAGTGGTGCAGAAGCGAAAGCGGAGAGATTCCCACACAGAGGATCGGTGCTGACCAGCACTCACCAGCCCGAGAGGCTCGTCTGCTCACCCACTGGGGCTGGTGGGGCCTGGGAGCTGAGGCTCCGGCTTCAGAGGTCAGATCCCAGGGAGAGGACTGGGGTTGGCTGCGTGAACACAGTCTGAAGGGGGCTAGTGCACTACAGCTCACCAGGAGGGAGTCTGGGGAAAAGTCTGGATCTACCCAAGGGGCAAGAGACCATTGTTTTGGGGTGCACGAGGACAGGGGATTCCTTCCCTGTGTGCCCACAGAAGGCAGAGCACCACCTTCAAGAGCTCCAGAGCCAGGGGCGTGCTGTGGCTATCAGCTGAGGCTCCAGAGATGTGCATGAAATGCTAATGCTGCTGCTGCAGCCACCAAGAATACTGTATGCAGGCACAGGTCACTATCCACACCACCCGGGAGCCTGTGCAGCCCGCCACTGCCAGGGTCCCGTGATCCAGGGACAACTCCCCCAGGAGAACACATGGCACGCCTCAGGCTGTTGAAACATCACGCCAGCCTCTGCTGCCACAGGCTCACCTTGCATTCCAATTATAACTACTGTACCACTCCCTTCCCCAGGCCTGAGTGAGCCAGCGCCCCTTAATCAGCCTCTGCTTTAACGCGTCCTGTCTGGGCGGTAGAAGAAGTCTGAGGGCAACCTACACACAGAGGTAGGGCCAAACCCAGAGCTGGACCCCAGGAGCTGTGCGAACAAAGAAGAGAAAGGGAAATTTCTCCCAGGAGCCTCAGGAACAGTGGATTAAATCCCCACAATCAACTTGAGGTACCCTGCATCTGTGGAATACCTGAATAGAAAACGAATCAAGTCAAAATTGAGGCGGTGGATTTTGGGAACAACTGTAGACTTGGGGTTTGCTGTCTAAGACTGACGTATTTCTGATTTTTATGTTTATCTTAGTATAGTTTTTAGCGCTTGTTATCATTTGTGGATTTGTTTATTGGTTTGATTGCTCTCTTTTTTTAATTTTAAATTTTCAAATTTTAATTATTTTATTTATTATTATTTTTTTTTATTTCTTTTTTTCTCCCTTTTCTCCTGAGCCGTGTGGCTGACAGGGTTTTGTTGCTCTGGCCTGGTGTCAGGCCTGAGCCTCTGAGGTGGGTGAGCCGAGATCAGGACATTGTACCACCAGAGACCTCCAAGGCCCATGTAATATCAATTGGCAAGAGCTCTCCCAGAGATCTCCATCTCAATGCCAAGACCCAACTCCACTCAATGACCAGCAAGCTCCAGTGCTGGATGCCCCATGCCAAACAACTAGCAAGACAGGAACACAAACCCACCCATTAGGAGAGAGGCTGCCTAAAATCATACTAAGTTCACAGACACCCCAAAACGCACTACCGGATGCAGCCCTGCCTACCAGAACACAGGCACCAGGCCCATCCACCAGGAAGCCTACACAAGCCACTGTACCAACCATACCCGCTGGGGGACAGACACCAAAAACAATGGGAACTATGAACCTGCAGCCTGTGAAAAGGAGACCCCAAACACAGTAAGTTAAGCAAAATAAGGCGACAAAGAAATATGCAGCAGATGAAGGAGCAAGGTAAAAATTCCATGAGACCAAACAAATGAAGAGGAAATAGGCAATCTACCTGAAAAAGAATTCAGAGAAATGATAGTAAAGATGATCCAAAATCTTGAAAATAGAATAGAGAAATTACAAAAAACGTTTAACAAGGACCTAGAAGAGCTAAAGAGCAAAGAAACAATGATGAACAACACAATAAAGGAAATTAAAAATTCTCTAGATGGAATCAATAGCAGAATAACTGAGGCAGAAGAACAGATAAGTGACCTGGAAGATAAAATAGTGGAAATAACTACTGCCGAGCAGAATAAAGAAAAAAGAACGAAAAGAATTTAGGACAGTTTCAGAGACCTCTGAGACAACATTAACCGCAGCAACATTCGAATTGAATGGGTCCCAGAAGAAGAAGAGAAAAAGAAAGGGACTGAGAAAATATTTGAAGAGATTATAGTTGAACACTTCCCTAATATGGGAAAGAAAATAGACAGTCAAGTCCAGGAAGCACAGAGTCCCATACAGAATAAATCCAAGGAGAAACACACCAAGGCATATTAATCAAACTATCAAAAATTAGATACAAAGAAAAAATAGTAAAAGCAGCAAGTGAAAAGCAAGAAATAAAATACAAGGGAATCCCCATAAGGTTAACAGCTGATCATTCAGCAGAAACTCTGCAAGCCAGAAGGGAGAGGTGTGACGTATTTACAGTGATGAAAGGGAAGAACCTACAACCAAGATTACTCTACCCAGCAAGGATCTCATTCAGATTTGATGGAGAAATTAAAACCTTTACAGACAAGCAAAAGCTAAGAGGATTCAGCACCACCAAACCAGCTTTAAAACAAGTGCTAAAAGAACTTCTCTAGGCAGGAAACACAAGAGAAGGAAAAGACCTACAAATACAAACCCAGAACAGTTAAGAAAATGGTAATAGGAACATACATATTGATAATTACCTTAAATGTAGATGGATTAAATGCTCCATACCAAAAGACATAGACTGGCTGAATGGATACAAAAACGAGATCTGTGTATATGCTGTCTACAAGAGACTCAGTTCAGACCTAGGGACACATACAGACTGAAAATGAGAATATGGGAAAAGATATTCCATGCAAATGGAAATCAGAAGAAAGTTGGAGTAGCAATTCTCATATCAGAAAAAAATAGTTATAAAGCAGAAACTAACACACCATTGTAAAGCAATTATACTCCAATAAAGATGTTAAAAAAATATATCCCTAGAAAAAATAGACTTTAAAATGAAGACTATTACAAGAGATGAAGAAGGACACTACATAATGATCAACAGATCAAACCAAGATGAAAACATAACAATTGTAAATATTTATGCAGCCAACATAGGAACACCTCAATACATAAGGCAAATGCTAACAGCCATAAAAGGGGAAATCAACAGTAGCACAATCATAGTAGGGGACTTTAACACCCCACTTTCACCAATGGACAGATCATCCGAAATGAAAATAAATAAGGAAACACAAGCTTTAAATGATACATTAAACAAGGTGGACTTCATTGATATTTATAGGACATTCCATCCAAAAACTACAGAATACACTTTCTTCTCATGGAAAATTCTGCAGGATAGATCATATCTTGGGTCACAAAACAAGCCTTGGTAAATTTAAGAAAATTGAAATCATATCAAGTATCTTTTCTGACCACAACACTATGAGAATAGAAATCACTTAGAGGAAAAAAGCTGTAAAAAATACAAACACATGGAGGCTAAACAGTATGCTACTAAATAACCAAGAGATCACTGAAGAAATCAAAGAGGAAATAAAAAAATACCTAGAAACAAATGACAATGAAAACACGATGACCCAAAACCTATGGGATGCAGCAAAAGCAGTTCTAAGAGGGAAGTTTATAGCAGTACAATTGTACCTCAAGAAACAATAAAAATCTGAAATAAGGAACCTAACCTTACACCCAAAGCCATTAGAGAAAGAATAAAAATAAAACCCCAAAGTTAGCAGAGGGTAAAAAATCAAAGAGACCAGATCAGAAATGAGTGAAAAAGAAATGAAACAGTAACAAAGATCAATAAAACTAAAAGCTGGTTCTTTGAGAAGATAAACAAAATTGATAAACTACTAGCCAGACTCATCATGAAAAAAGGGAGAAGACTCAAATCAACAGAATTAGAAATGAAAAAGGAAACATAACAACTGACACTGAAGAATCATGGGAGATTACTATATGCCAATAAAATGGACAACCTGGAAGAAATGGACAAATTCTTAGAAAAGCAAAACCTGGTTCTGAGACTGAACCAGGAAGAAATAGAAAATATAAACAGACCAATCACAAGCACTGAAATTGAAACTGTGATTAAAAATCTTCCAACAAAAGCCCAGGACCAGATGGCTTCACTGGCAAATTACATAAAACATTTAGAGAAGAGCTAACACTTATCCTTCTCAAACTCCAAAATATAACAGATGGAGGAACACTCCCAAACTCATTCTATGAGGCCACCATCACCCTGATACCAAAACCAGATAAAGATGTCACAAAAAAAGAAAACTACAGGACAATATCACTGATGAACATAGATGCAAAAATCCTCAACAAAAGACTAGCAAACAGAATCCAACAACACATTAAAAGGATAATACACGATCATCACGTGGGGTTTATCCCACAAATGCAAGGATTCTTCAAATATGGAAATCAATCAATGTGATACACCATATTAAACTGAAGGATTAAAACCATACGATAATCTCAATTGATGCAGAAAAAGCTTTCAACAAAATTCAACATGCATTTAAGATAAAAACTCTCCAGAAAGTAAGCATAGAGGGAACTTACCTCAACATACTAAAGCCCATATATGACAGACCCACAGCCAACATCGTTCTCAATGGTGATAAACTGAAACCATTTCCTCTAAAATCAGGAACAAGACAAGGTTGCCCACTCTCACCACTATTATTATTCAACATAGTTTTGGAAGTTTTAGTCTCGGCAATCAGAGAAGAAAAAGAAATAAGAGGAATCCAAACTGGAAAAGAAGAAGTAAAACTGTCACTGTTTTGCAGATGACATGACACTGTACATAGAGAATCCTACAGATGCTACCAGAAAACTACTAGAGCTAATCAATGAATTTGGTAAAGTAGCAGGATACAAAAGTAATGCACAGAAATCTCTGGCATTCTTATACACTAATGATGAAAAATCTGAAAGAGAAATTAAGGAAACCCTCCCATTTACCACTGCAACAAAGAGAATAAAATACCTGGGAATAAACCTACCTAAGGAGACAAAAGACCTGTATGCAGAAAACTATAAGACTCTGATGGAAGGAATCAATGATGATACAAACAGCTGGAGAGATATACTATGTTCTTGGATTGGAAGAATCAACATTATGAAAATGACTATACTACCGAAAGCAATCTACAGATTCAATGCAACCTCTATCTAACTACCAATGGACTTTTTCACAGAACTAGAACAAAAAAATGTTTCAATTTGTATGCAAACACAAAAGACCCCAAATAGCCAAAGCAATCTTCAGAAAGAAAAACTGAGCTGGAGGAATCAAACTCCCTAACTTCAGACTACACTACAAAGCTACAATAATCAAGACAGTATGATTCTGGCACAAAAGTAGAAATATAGGTCCATGAAACAGGATAGAAAGCCCAAAGATAATCCCATGCACATATGGTCACCTTATCTTTGATAAAGGAGGCAAGAGTATACAATGGAGAAAAGACAGTCTCTTCAATAAGCGGTACTTGGAAAACTGGACAGCTACATGTAAAAGAATGAAATTAGAACACTTCCTAACACCATATACAAAAATAAACTCAAAATGTATTAAAGACCTAAATGTAAGGCCAGACACTATAAAACTCTTAGAGGAAAATATAGGAAGAACACGCTTTTTAAAAAAAATTAATTAATTTTGGGGCTGCATTGGGTCTTCATTGCTGTGCATGGGCTTTCTCTAGTTGCAGCAAGCGAGGGCTACTCTTCGTTTTGATGCACAGGCTTCTCGTCACTGTGTCTTCTGTTGTTGCAGTTATAGAGCACGGGCTATAAGTGCACGGGCTTCAGTAGTCGTGGCACGTGGGCTCAGTAGTTGTAGCTCATGGGCTGTAGAGTAGTTGTGGTGTACAGGCTTAGTTGCTCTGCGGCATGTCGGATCTTCCCGGACCTGGGCTCAAACCCATGTCCCATGCATTGGCAGTCAGATTCCCAACCTCTGTGCTACCAGGGAAGCCCCAAAGAACACTCTTTGACATAAATCACAGCAAGATGCTTTTTGACCCATCTCCTAGAGAAATGGAAATAAAAACAAAAATAAACAAATGAGAGCTAATGAAACAAAAGCTTTTGTATAGCAAAGGAGACCATAAACAAGATGGAAAGACAACCTGCAGAATGGGAGAAAATATTTGCAGATGAAACAGCTGACAAAGGATTAATCTCCTAAATATACAAGCAGCTCATGCAGCTCAACATCAAAAAAAAAACAAAAAGACAAACCCAATCCAAAAATGAGCAGAAAACCTACAT
>RJWK010027275.1:0-26536 GCA_004363435.1 Platanista minor
ATTGCTTGCTTTTTGTTACTTTCCCCCCACCCCCCACCAGTGTTTTTGGAAAGCATAATTATGGTTTATAAAGCATAGTTTAAATATACATGGTTTTGAAAACATAATTGTAGTATGTTACCATTTTCAGTCCTGTGGGGTTTTTTCACTCAACATTTGTGCGTATCCTAAGCACTTCTCTTATTGCTGCATCGTTTTAAAAAACATCATACTACTGCCTTCATAATATTCCATAGAATACATACATGTGCCATAATTCACCAGATCCTTCCTTTCTTGTTAGATCTTTAATTTACCCCACTCTTAATTTTTTTGTATAATAAAAAAAATGCTGCAAAGAACATCTTTGCACATATGTTTCTCCATATTTTGGTTTGTTTCTTTGGGCTGCGTGCCCGGAAATGGAGTTCATGAGAAGAAGTATAGGAATTTTAAAATGGCTCTTCAGAGCATCACACTATCTCAGAAGAACTGTAATAATTTAAAATCCCATGGGTAATGAATAACTGTACCAGGCTCATTTAATAGGAGAAACAAACAAAACTGGCACCTCACTGTTATTTTAATTTGTACTTACCTGATACTTTTTTAGAGTGAATATTTTCCTTTTTTTAATTGAACCTCTCCTGCATTTTAAGTTCTGTTTTCATTTCTTTTTTAAGATCCTTTAAGAATTAATTAAAAACTTTTTTATAAAATAAGCTTTTGTCATATGTTCTAAATTTCTTATTTGTATGTTGCTTGTTTTTCATTTATATTTTAGCCTATTGAAGTTATAACTTGTTTTTGTAGTTAAATTTTAATATTTTCTTTCATAATTTTGTCTTTTTCTCTTAAGTCTGGAAGGGTCATCCTCCCTTTCAGGGCTTTGCCACATATATAATTTTTTTTGGAGGGTAAAAGGGATTGATTTGTTATATTTAAGCTGATAATCCATCTGGTATTTATTTTGGGTTATAATTGATTTTAGGTGGAGATATACATTGATGGTTTTCCAAGTTAGTACTTTTTTCACTTGCTGATATGATTCCTCTTTCATCATGTGTTAAATTCCTATACGTAATAGAGCCTGTTTCCAGACTATTCTTTTCCACACACTAGTGTGTCTCTTATTACTCTGGTTTTGCACTGTTTTAATAACTGAAGCGTAATAGTAAGTAAGGTATAAAATCTAGGAGAGTTAGGTCTTCTACATTACTCTTAATTTTCGTAATTATCTTTAATAGGCTGACTGTTTATCAGATGAAATTATAATTATTTTTTCAAGTCCTTCCAAAACACCAACGAAATATCCATTTGAAATATTGTTATTTTAGTCTGCTTATCCAGAATATACTTTGCCTGTCCTATTATTTGTCAAGTTTTCCTATATCTCCTAGTAAATACTTTTAGAGTTTTATCTGGGTCACAGAGTTTTCACTAGAACTTTTTTTTTTTTTTTTTTTTTTTGCGGTACGCGGGCCTCTCACTGCTGTGGCCTCTCCCGTTGCGGAGCACAGGCTCCGGACACGCAGGCTCAGCGGCCATGGCTCACGGGCCCGGCTGCTCCGCGGCATGTGGGATCTTCCCGGACCGGGGCACGAACCCGTGTCCCTTGCATCGGCAGACGGACTCTCAACCACTGCGCCACCAGGGAAGCCCTAGAACTATTTTTAAGTGTTCTGTAATTTTTTATTCTATTGTGAACATGCCTTTTTCTTCCACTGTATTTTCAGGTGGTTATTGCTAGTACATAAGAATATTTTTGATTCAGTTGTGGGTATGCTGAAATCTTTTATTTATTCTTAGTTTTTCAGCATTTCCCTATGCCATTATTTTGTCTATAATGATAACTTTTGTCTCTTTCTTGCTAATATTTTTACTTCTTACATTGTCCAGAACTCCTAAAAAATATTAAATCATGAAGTTGGTGGGGATATTTTTGTTCTGTTCCTGATTGTAGCAGACACATAGTTCAATTACACATAATACTGGATATTTAGGCTATTGTTTTAAAGCAGATGCTTTTTTATCCTGTTAAGGAATTACTCTTGACGTTTAAAACGTATGTGGTAGGAAACAGTTTGAGATCATTATATATTTGCTCTTACTTCCTAACTTAGAAACATCTTTGCATCTTTGAGGAAAATGCTGCTTTTTGGGTAATTTGCTTATGACTGTTATGGACTCTTGAATTTTGTTTGCTTGTATTTATTTTAGTTAGGATCTTTGCTCTATAAATCATAAGTAGTGAAATTGCTCTGGAACAGTAGTTCTCAACCTAGGCTTGCACATTGTAATCACTTGGGGAGGTTTAAAATCACTGATACCTGGGCCTGACCTGAGGGATCCTGATTTCATTGTGTGTGGGTGTGTATAGGTGTGGATGTGGCCCAAACATCACGATTTTATAAAGCTCTACAGGTGATTCTAATGTGAACCCAGGGTGAAAACTATTGCTCCATAGTTTGTTTTTTTTTTTAATACCTTGTGTATTAGGCATTGGAATTCACCTTTGTAGCTTTCCATCTTTTTTGGTATCCTGGGGGAGTTATATAAAGTGGTGCTTTTCTTTTCCTTGAAAGCTTGAAAGAATCTATTAGTAAATCATCCTGGTTGGAGCCTTTGTTGGGGCAATACTTTGGTAATTTTTTTACTTCTTCCTTGGTTATTAGTTTATTCATTGTGTTTTGGTACTTCACAGTTCTTACAGAAAATCACTTATTTAATTGTAGTTTTAAAATTTATGTTCATAAAAGCTTGAATAATTATATTAAGATAACTTACATCTTATAATTTATTACATCTCTATGTCGTGCACTATCTTGTTTCTGATTTTATTTATTTACATTCTTTGATTATCTTTGCTAGTGCAGGGGAGCAAAATTTGCCACCCCAAGTAGTGTCTCTTAGGCATGTGGATTATCCTGAGATGAAAACAGTCAAGGCCCAAAAGACTAAGGAAGAACCTTTGACTTTCTCCCTAACTGCCTAAAAGAATTTAGATACGGGACCTGTTCCATGAAGGGAGACAGGGAGGAGCAACCTAGCAAAGTGTCGGTTAAAATTCCTCTCTTTCTCCCATTGCTTCTGTATGGCCCAGCAAACGTTTGTTTACCAAACATTTGCTTTTTTTCATCTTCTTGTGAATTGTCTTCCTCCCCTTTGAAGTCGCAACCCCTACCCCCTTCCCCTTCTCTCAGATGGCATATAAGCTTCAATTGCCTAACTTGTCTTTGGGCTTCATATTCTTATGGAGCCCCTATACATACATAATGAAATTTGGTTTTTCTCCAGTTAATCTGTCTCATGTCAGTTTAATTCGTTAGACCAGTCAGAAGAACCTAGAAGGGTAGAGGAAAGTTTTTTCCCTCCCCAACGCTAGAATCTTACCTATTTTATTTATTAATAAAAACTCTTGGATTTATTTATTGCAGTTGTTTTTCTCCTTTCAAATTTATCTATTTGTGCTTTTATCCTTTTGTGCTTTAGACTTGTTTTCCTTATGACAAATTTTTGCACTTTGAAAAATTTTTGTTCAATCCATTGCTCACTGTGACTGCATTTCAGAATTACTTTTGTGGGGCTTAAAAAAAAATACTAATGCCCCTCTTAACTGCCTCCAAGATTCCTATTTAATTTATTTAGGCTTGGGTATGGTTTTTTTTGGTTTGTTTTTTGTTTTTTACGTTCCTAATGAGAAGCCGAGAAGGCTGAGAATCGCTGAGTTAGTACATTTACCTGCGTTGGCTGTCTTTAACTCTAAATTCTCATATGTTATAATCTAAATCCAGTAATTTACCCAAGATTACAGATTTGCTTGTATCTTATAGGTTTGTACCTCTTTAAATTTTATTAAATTCTCTACTTATTTTTTGTATTTTAAAATTTACTCTCCTCACAATAATTATTAGGGGTGACAATATTTGTTTATAGTTACATGATACATTTTTAGTTGTATTGTTTGTGATTGATGGCTATGATTTCTGTAGTTTAAATTTATTAAAAATTTTTTTTTTGTAAATTAGCCTATGTAGGGAAGGAAAATAATTTTCCTTTTACCCTTCTGGGTTTTTGGCTGAGATGCCCCCTGTAACGAAAGACAGCTTAATAGGAGAAAAACAAACAAGTTTAATAGCATGTTTACCTCCTGTATACATGGGAGATAACCAGGAAAACTGAGTAACTTTCCCAAATATCCCAAGCCACCACCTTAAATACTAGTTCCCGGTAAAGGCAAAAGATGTTCGGGGTAGGGGGAGCCAGTTATGGGAGGTTATCAGGCAAAGCACAGTAAAGGTCGGTACACTTATGCAGATTTAAGTTCATGCTTTCTCCATTGATGCATTTCTAGAGATATAGTTATCTTCCTTTTTCTGGCACAGAGAGGGAGAAACCCTTACCAATGGAGATTTCCGTTAAAAATGTAGAAGCCTCTTACAAAAGAATAACTTTTACTCACATTTCAGAGCTTCTCCTTTCTCAGCTGTTTCTTAAAAATGATCAGCTCAAGATAATTCTTATGCCAAAGAAGCATATTTTAGGGTGTTATATTGTGCTGCCCTTCACATATGATAAATTTCTTAAAATATACCATTGTCATGTATAAAGGAGCCATCCTCTATATGCAGTACAAAATTCATTATAGTTTATTTCCTTAATTCTGAGATTCCATAGTCATAAAGAGAAACCATTGATTTAATAACAGCTTGGGGACTTCCCTGGCGGTCCAGTGGTTAAGACTTCGCCTTCCAATGCAGGGGGTGCAGGTTTGTTCCCTGGTCAGGGAGCTAAGATCCCACATGCCTCATGGCCAGAAAAGCAAAACATAAAACAGAAGCAGTATTGTAACAAATTCAATAAAGAGTTTAAAAATGGTCCACATCAAAAAAATAATAATAATAACATCTTTTTCCGGAAGAATAAACAACACTGCATTAAATGTACACAAATTTTTATTGTCTTAACTAACTAACCTATGATAGCATGCATTTATCCTTACTATTATGTACCTTCTTCTTTAGTACCTCGCATTTTAAATCTGAGCCTTTTTCATTAAATAGAACATAAACATTTTAAACTTAGACTTATGATGTTGATCTCTTTATAAAATGTTGAGCCTTATTGAACATTACTGGTGCTTCTTTCTTTCCTAACAGCTTCTCTAGGAATTCAGCTGTAAGCTTTTGACACTCAGATGTTTGGTTCCTGAGTAATAGTCTTTATGACTCATGCATTGGTCATACCAGCTTCACGATCTTTTAAAATTCTGTGATTTATTCTGAGAGATTAGACTTTTGTTTTTGCCTTATGATTGCATTGCCTAGCACACGATGGACAATCTTCTAGCATTTTTATGTCAATACTACATCAGGCAGTAACATTTTGAAAACATTTTAAGTGAAAATTAGGATTCCAAATTGATGTTAAAATCCAGCTATTTGGGATATGCAGTGCAAAGCAGAGAACTCAGTTGACATGAAAACAGAACTAACTTCTTGCCCACAAGGCTAAATTTACACCTTACATCAAGTTACATCTATGTTCCTCGTTAAGATGCATTCCTGACTGCTTTGAGTTTCTTTTGGCTTTACTTGTAAGAAGAATCTGATTTCAGAAATATTAACATTAAACTTTTTTCCATTATATGAGGAAATATCGCATATCTAGTACTTAAAGCTAATTGATTTCAGATTTTATATCCTCTTGGCTAGCATCAAAAATCTGAATGCCTTGGGGATTAGGCAGGTAACCTCATATAATACAGGGCTTGTAGAGGCCTGTGGGGAATGGAAGATCACACAACCTGCCAAATGGCATTTGCATTCCGTTTTCAAGAAAATTACAGCCAATTACATCCTCTAGGACCTTATTTATCTAGTCTCTGCTTGACATCATAAATTAGTGATGAAACCTTGTATCATAATTATGTTTCTATAAATTTTCATTTCTCGCAGTTTTTATTTTAGATTGTTCTCTCTGGATTCTCTGGTACATCAAGTTCCATTGCAATTAGGTCTTTCACCTTTGTGAGATCACTTTTAATCTATTTGGTATCTCTTCCCTCAAATGCCATTTTGCTGCATTTTACAGTTTCCTCTCCCTCTTCTTTTTCTATCTTTCCATCTCTACTGCTCTGACTTGCTCTCTACCTTTCATGCTGTAGTTCGTCCGCCCTGTATTCTCAGGGGACCAGAACATGAAATATCAGTCTGTCCCTCTTCTAGAAATATTGAAGTCCAACCTAAAATCATGTCTTTCTTTCTCTTTGTCTCCACTGAGCATCGTTTATTCTCTTTTCAGTGCATCATTTGCTTGATAAATATTTAATGATTATATGCTTGACAATATTGTCAGCTGATCTCTGGCAGTTTGGTCATGCACAAATTTATACCAGTAGCATTCAATACATAGAGGTAGCTGGGGTATGAATAGTCTTTCTACACTTTCCTACTCAATTACAAAGAAAAAAAGTTTCAGATTGAATATTACTGTAGGAGCAGAAAACTTTTCCCTTCTTCCCTTCTAGATTCTTTCTCTGGACTAATAGTTAAATTGACATAATACAGATTAATGGAAGAAAAGGAAATTTTGTACATATTGGAGCCCCATAAAAATATGAGACTGTTTGGCAGTCGGGTATGTGATGCTTATATACCATCCTGAGCTAAGTAGATGGGCGTAGAGGTCTGGGGCTTCAAAGATCATTCACAGGAAAATGAGAAGAGCAAGTGTTTGGTAAACAAATGTTTGCCATGCCACGCTGATAAGGCTTTCTGATATAAATAAGTTTTCTCTGGTAATAGCTCTCTTCCTGGTGCAGGTTTCATGTCTAAGTTCTTTTAGGCAGTTAAGGGAGAGGTAAAAAGTTCTTCCTGGGTCTGCTGGGCTCTGTCTTCAGCTCAAAATAATCCACATTCTAAAGTGGCACCTTCTAGGGTGGCATATTTTGCTCTTCCTCACTACCTCTACTGAAAGCTTGATGGAACCCCAGCTCTCTTGTCCTTTTAGGTGTTCCAACAGCATCTTTTCCGCCCTACTTTAAAAAAATTGAGACAGTATTCATATAACATAACATTTACTATTTTAGTGTTCAATATAATTCGGCATCCCACATCTTTTTTTAAAACTTGAGGTAAAATTTACATAACAAAATTAACCCTTAGGCATTTTAAAGCATGCAGTTCAGTGGCATCTAATATACTCACAGTGTTGTACAACCATCACCTCTATTTAGTTCCAAGACATTTTCATCACCCCAGAAGGAAACCCTGTACCCATCCAACAGCATCTTACCGGAAGTATTCACTCAACACAAATATGACAACATTCTAGTAGTGAGTTTAGCTAACTTTCTAACTGGAATCAGGCCAGATAAATTCCCCAAGAACCGTTTTGGAATGAAGACAAAGGTGCCATTTTGAACGCATCGGTCTCTGGGCTCACTAGTTTCCTAGAACCTGTTCTGGTAAAGACAGTGGCTGGTCAATATTTGTAACTGACCCATTCATTTTGAATACAATTATTTCGCTAGCTAAAACTCATTTCTAGTATTCTTTATGGTGATTAGCAAAGCCTCTTCTGTTGATCAGAGATAAACTACTGAGGCATTTTGTCAGCCACTTCTGAAGTATGGGCTTCTGATAGAAATTTGCCAGACAGTCCTGGAGCATATATTCCTAATTAGGGTAACTGACCATCCCTAGAGGTTAGATTGTGCCTAACAGCCTCACTCACATATATATTGTCTATGTTGAATTAACTTGGTGTTACAACAGACGTACACTTAACTTTTGCAACTTTAATTATAAAAATTGAACAAAAATGAGAGCAAAGGAAGTATTAAAATGGAGCTCTGAAGGAGCCTGTGCCCCAGGCCGAGCTTGAAATGGTAGCCTGAATCTCCTGTTCCTTCAGTTGTCCTCAATTACCATGTCTTTCTTAGTGTGTGTAAGCAGGTCATTGTGTTGAGAGTGATTCTAATGGTGACAGGTATGTATTATTCATACAACATGGCACCTAAACCTAAGGAAGCTATTTCAACTGGTCTTCAACTGAAGAGGCAGTCAGTCTTCTGCTTCAACATGGGAGAAAACCGGGCTGTGTTGTACTTACTGAGAGGCACAGTTTTCCAAAGTAGTTAAGGAATTTTCAAGGGTAGTTTTGACTCTCTCTGATTTTTACCATAACTACTTTAGAATCCACCTCTCCTACCCACGTCTACCCCCCACCCCCACCCCGACACACACAGTAAGATGAGGCTGGGTCTAGCATTGAGCTAGGCTCTTTGAGGTTCCTGAAGAAGTGTAGGGTGGGGCCTCCGGTTCATTGGAAGAATTTCAGCTCCGCCTGTTTGAATTGCCTCAAGGCAAGCAATCAGCAGGACCAGAGATGAGAATAATTTTATCCTAGAACCAAGGTAGCTTTGTGGTATTTTTAATGAGAAAAAAATGACAAAACTTATATTCGTCTTGTGGGAAAGAATATTATTTTTCTGTAACACATACATATGGAATCCCACTGTGAAATTCCAAAGACAGACGCTAGTTCAGTTTATGGTGGAGCTGAATGATGGATTTATTGCTTGACTATCATTTCCTCGTTCTAACCACACAGTGATGAAAATATAAAATAATCTTTATATACGGTAACCTAGACTGTATATCCATTCTCATAGCTGATGTGTAGAATGTCTTCTTGCAAAAATTTCCTCAAATTTTTTCTTTACGTGAACAAAAAGTATACAGGCAGTAGCTTTATTGATTTTAAGTTCGCTGAATTTTTTTCATTTCTTCGTTTCTAATTATGATTCCAACAGGTATTATCTTTTGATGCCTATTTAGAAGATGAAGTGCCTGATAAAATTCAAGAAAACTATAGAATAAGATGCTATAAAATCTACTTCTACCCTGAAGCTGACACAATTCAAGTAAATGAACCAGCATTGAAAAATAATGGACTGCCTCAAGGTATCTATTTAAAGCAGAGTTATGGTTCTTTCACTTCTAACTATTGCCTTTATATACTATCTTTCTCTTGCTTTTTAAAAGACCCCGTGCTACTGCGTAGGTATCTAACTTGTTGGCCATGGTGAATGTACACATGCTGATAGCTTGTAGTTATTGATGCTGACTTATCAGCTTTCTACCCTCCACACCTCAGCACTGGCCATTTCACTCACTCTTCTGTGTCATCCCTGTATCTTTCACATGCTGCTCCAGTATGAGCAAACTCTCCTGTGTCTTTCACATTTTTCTTCAAACTCTTTTTTGTCTTTTTGCTATGACCACATGACTTCCTTCATAACACCCTCAGGGGTAGAGAGAAGACTGGTCTCCGCTGCCACTTCCAGATTGGGCTTCCCTCTCCTTTCTTGAATTCACTGCTGTTTGCTTCAACCACTCTCTCTTCATCTTCATACCTATTAACTACAGACTTTCATAGTGCTTCAAGAGAGGGCCATTGCTCCTTCACCCCACATATGCCAGTCATCTTTACCCATACCTAGCCAGACAAGAGTTAGCTCTGCAACGTGGCCAGTGGAGAAGCTAATCCTAGGTTGCATTAGTAGAAGAATGGCAGAGGTCAAGGGAGGTAATTGATTTCTTCTGTGTGTGCTGTAAGTCCTTTACTTTGGACAATGCCAAGTTCTGGATACCTTCAAGGGACAGCAACCATGTTGGTGAAAGGACTGAAAAGTTATCATGTGTAAGGGAGAATAGTGAAAAGGGATATTTGTCTGTAAAGGGAAGACTCAGGTGTGCCTGATAAATGTCTTAAGGAATCTAAAGGGCTGTCACGTGGGGAAGGGGTGACCTCATTTTCTGTATCCTCAAGGACAGGACCTAGGGGGTCAGAACTCAGGTCAGTAAGAGGAATAATTTTTTGGCAGAGAGGTTCACATACTTAGAACAAGGTGCAAGTGGGTGGAAGGACCAACCTGCCTGAATCCTGGAGTAGGCAATGGTCCTCTCTCTCTTTTTCCGTTGCATCAGGCTTTTCTGACAATAGTATGGTTTGGAGACCAGAGTTAAAGTTCAAGGAAGACCATAGACAGAAGGGACCTTAGGCTAATGGCACACACTTACTCTGTTGGAAAGATGTAGGGACAAGTGGGCCTGGCCACAGCTGTAGCTTGCCAGTCGGCCTGCTGAATGATCATGGGTTTAATTTGTGTTTCTTGGGCAAAGGACACGTGGGGCTAGAATGGGTGTCACCAATGAATGAGTGGCCAAGTTAAGGCCTCATGAATATAAAGTACCATGAATATTTAGTGCCTCTTGTATGTTTAGTGTATCATGAATATTCAGAGCCCAGGTACCTCATGTATATTTAATACATACTGAAAAGTTGTTGTCTCTTGGTCCTTCCATCCCTTTCTTTCTGTGTTTATACATGCTCTGCTTACTATCAAATTATCGTTATTTAACACATCTTATGATTTTCTGCCTATTTTTTTTTTACATCTTTATTGGCGTATAATTGCTTTACAATGGTGTGTTAGTTTCTGCTTTATAACAAAGTGAATCAGTTATACATATACATATGTTCCCATATCTCCTCCCTCTTGCGTCTCCCTCCCTCCCACCCATCCAGGTGGTCACAAAGCACCGAGCTGATCTCCCTGTGCTATGCGGCTGCTTCCCACTAGCTATCTATTTTACGTTTGGTAGTGTATATATGTCCATGCCACTCTCTCACTTTGTCACAGCTTACTCTTCCCCCTCTGCCTATGTTGAATAAACTTTTTGCTTACTAACTACTTATCTGGGCCCAGTGCCTCCATATTGATATACCACAATGGGTTCCATGGGGGAGAAACAGAGAAGTTTTAGGACCATAGGCCTCTGAGCATAATGTTATGACGAGTCAGTATGTGAAGGAATTCCTTCAGTGCTCATGAGATTGAGATTGTTCTTAGAGCATGGCTTCGTTATGTCTGGATGATTAATTTGGAGCCAGTCAGCATTGTCATGAAGTGTTTGTTGAGTGTCTGCTCCACGCTAGGCACTGTGCTGGGTTTTGGGAAAATGGACAAAAGGAATAAGACTCGTTATATCCCTGTCTCATGGAGCTTGTAGGCAAGCAGGTTGGAGAGGAAAGGGAGCAAGGTGACTAGTCCAGGAGTTTTGCAATTGTTCAGGGTAGAAGTGCTGAGTATCCAAACCAGGACAATGATGGTAGGAAGAGGACATAGGGGAAAGATTGTAGACACATTTGATTGGCAGTTAATAGGCCTTGGCCAGTGATTAAATATAGAGAGTGAGGAAGGGGAATATCTAATGATAAGGTACCTACTTTATCATTATCTCATTCAATCACCCCAGTGACCATCTACGGTAGGTTATCGTCAGCTTTTACAGAAAGGAAACAGGCTTAGAGAAGTAATTTGCTCCATCTGAATCTTAACCGATCGTCTCAGAGCTCATGCTGTGGTGGAGAGGATGGTGATGCGTTAATAGAGCCCAGGAACATGGAGCAAGGAGCGGCATTGGAGTTGGAGCTGGGGTGTGTTTGGGTCATGAGGCTTTTCAAGTTGTGTTGGAACATCTGTATGGTGTTGCCCACAAGGCAGGTGGAACCTTAGGATGTGTTTTCAGGAAAAAAGTCAACACTGGAGTTGTGGATTGGAAATCAGGGGTGCCCAGATCATGAGCAGAATCAGGCTATTGTACCACGTTTGGAGAGAGCCACTGCTGAGGTGGTGGAAAGAGGAAGGAGATTTGATTTAGTGTTGTGCTTGGTTTTACTGGTGGAGGGAGCAGGTGAGGATTGGTATGGGGAGGCATTATGAACTGTCCTCATGATTCTTTGTGTTCCAGCTGATACAGTATCTACTCCCTGGCTTTTATTTGGAGAATTTGTGGCTTAATGATAAATCTTTTAGGAAGTATGGAAATGCTTTGATATTTAAGAAAAGATTTTCACCAACTTTTAAAGTTAGAAGTGTGATATTTTATTTTGTAAAGGGACAAGAGGTCTTTATACTCTTTTTTTTTTTTTTTTTACGGTACGTGGGCCTCTCACTGTTGTGGCCTCTCCTGTTGCGGAGCACAGGCTCCGGACGCGCAGGCTCAGCGGCCATGGCTCACGGGCCCAGCCGCTTCGCGGCATGTGGGATCTTCCCGGACCGGGGCACGAACCCGTGTGCCCTGCATCGGCATGCGGACTCTCAACCACTGCGCCTCGAGGGAAGCCCTATACTCTTTTAAAAAAGTTTTTATTGGAGTCTGGTTGATTTTACAATGTTGTGTTAGTTTCAGGTATACAGCAAAGTGAATCAGTTATACATACACATATATCCACTCTTTTGTAGATTCTTTTCCCATGTAGGTCATTACAGAGTATTGAGTAGAGTTCCCTGTGCTGTACAGTAGGTCCTTATTAGTTATCTCTTTTATATATAGTAGTGTGTATATGTCAATCCCAATCTCCCAATTTACCCCTTCCCCCACTTTCCCCTTTGCTAACCATAAGTTTGTTTTCTATATCTGTGTGACTCTATTTCTGTTTTGTAAATAAGTTCATTTGTACCATTTTTTAAGATTCCACATATAAGCAGTATCATATGATATTTGTAGGTCTTTATACTCTTTAGGGTCATTTTAAACATATATAATGCAGTTCTTAAATATTGACAGTAATGTATTAGAAAATGTGTGAAGAATTATTTCAAAACATTAAGAAAATTGACAACTTTTAATTTCTATGAACATCTGTTTTGCCTAAGTGCATTTGTTTAGGTAAGTGACATTACTGCTTCAGCAAAAAAATATTTTTTTATACATTTTCACTTAAATGCTTTACTCTGATACTCCCTAACTAAGCTTTGCTTATTTTTTGATTACCTTCCCCACATGACATCAGATTTACACAAATGATGGACTGGAGGTCATACGACATCCTGAACCTGCATTAGTGACTTGCATTATGTTTTAATTTTTATTACTTTTAAGGCAAAAGTTCACATTCCTGTAGCTCACTGGCCCCTGTCCAGTGAATCTTAGTTTTATTGAACTCCAAGAAGAAAAATGAAATACATCCTCTATGAGGATCTTGGAAAGGCTTTTATTCAGACTTTTCGATTCTCTCAGCTTCTTGATTTCAAATCTCACATAGGCAGATTTCAAAGGCAAATTGAAGATAGTTATAATGATTTACTTGAAAGTAATTTTTATGTAAGTAGGAGGGAATGTTATTCATAAAGACTCAGGGGGAAAAAAACCTTAGGAGAAGACAATTTTAAAGTCTCTTGAAATTTTCAGAATTTCTGATGGGCTCACTCTGATCAGGACATTTCCCTGAGTGAGACGCAGCTCAAGGGGTATGTACCAGAATACATTAGTAATCACGCTATGTAATGAGACTGAATTTGTCAGCAGAGTGGAGATAACTTGGCGGGTTCTAGCAGTTCCTGTGGAAAGCAAACACAAATAACCACTCTATCGTCAAGTTTTGTTTAGAGAGAAACCGGTCTCTCTTGAAATATTAATTAATTAATATGATGATTCTTGTTAAGGAAGGTCTGTTAGGACAGAGGAAACTTTGGAAATTCATTGAAATGCCTTCTTCAGGCTTTCCTAAATTAAACGATTGGGAACAAAGAAATGAGCTTACTGAGCCAGGGGCTCAGACCTCAGTGGGATGGGGACACTCAGTTATGTCTTGAGTGGCCTGGGACTGCTTTTCATGTGCCTGTGGGCCCTCAGAAGGGGTTAGGGGTCACATTTAGGTGCTGGGCACTGATGGTGCTCCTGTTACTTCCATAGGGTTTTGATATTTTCCAAATGAACTGGAAGGTCAGATGCACCTGTTTTTTTTGTAGAGCTGACCATTCAGAAATTAGTGCACCTGGGTGAATTATAGCCTCCCTTCTTAGTTGCCTCTCCTATCATGTAATTTTTTTAGGGAGGGGGAGTTTGGAATAAGCCAGAAATAAAAGAGGCATCCCTTAGCGTGGTGCCAAAATAGGCATTCAGTTTTGTGTAGCTTCTCATCAGAACGACATATTCACGAATCCTTGTTGGCAGAGAGATATATGTGTGTGAAAAGTCAAGTCACTGATGCATGTCGAGGCTTGCTTTCATTTCTTGCCAGGACATCATTCTCTTTTGGGTTAGATGTGTTATATTCATAGAATTTGTTGCTGTTCTGCTGGAATATAGTTAAAACGATGTTATGCCAAGCCAGGAATGCCAAAGGTTAATCCTAGTAGTTTTACCTCCAATTGTCTAACAGAACAACTGTTTGTCAAATGCTGCCAAGTCCCAACTAAGCTATACTAAAGAAAGGATAACCGTTAGAAACATGCCACGATTTTATGGTAAGGTCTGTACCAGTTGTTCTCAGTGGACAGCAATTATCAGAATCTCGTGGCCCACCCGCAGGATTTCTGTTTCTGTAGGCCTGGGGTCAAGAAATGGCTTCTGGGACTTCCCTGGCAGTCCAGTGGTTAAGACTCCATGCTCCCAATGCAGGGGGCCTGGGTTTGATCCCTGGTCAGGGAACTAAGATCCCACATGCTGCGAGGTGCGGCCGAAAAAAAAAAAAAAAAAAAAAAAGAAAAGAAAGAAAGAAAGAAAGAAAAGGAAATGGCTTCTACTTGATTTTCAGTGCATCCTTGGTTAAGAATACTGATCTCCACTAGTGACTTGTTTTGGCCCCTCAACGGGGTAGTATTTCATATATATATAATCACAACATAGAAGTCATTTATTTATGTTGGGCATATGCTATATCTAATAAGTATGCATCCCATAAAGTGGAATGGTAGTAGAGTTGCCAGATAAAATACAGGATACCTGGTTAAATTTGAAGTTCTTAGTATAACTATGCCCCAAATATTACACGGGACATACTTACACTAAAAATTATTCGTTGTTTATCTGGAATTCAAATTTAACCAGGCATCTCGCTTTTCAGTTTGGTAAATCTGGCAACCCCAGAGGGTGGACTTTGCGGAGAGAACTGTCGCTGAATGGAGCAGAGTGGAGTATAGGAGTGGAGGTAAGTCACTGTGCACGATGGCTCCTCAGTAAATTTTGATGAAGAAAGGAAGAAAGAGGGAGGGAGGGAAGGAGGGAGGGAGGAAAAAAGGAAAGGAATGTGACAGACAATGTCCGTAACACACTGTAGTCTCATGAATGCTATGAGGTACTTTGAGGGATCAGAGGCAGAAACGCCAGTATCCATTAGAGAATAAGGCATTTGAGTGGTACCTCAAAAGTTTCTCCAGATAAAGTTGGAAGAGGAAGGCACATTAGTCAAAAGGAACAGCATGAGGTAAAGAGGTAGGAAAGTGGTGAGGCGAGGAGTTGGGAGGTACTGGGAGCAGATTATAGAGTGTGTAAGGAAAACTAGGCAAGAAGGTGGTAACGTAAGAGCAAGAGGACAGAATACCCAACAGACTGTCATTTGGGGCTCATTCAGTGGGTAGGGGGAGATGCATAGGATTATTGTTTCTTACTGTGATCAGAGAGATGGAATTAAAAAAATTTTATTCTTTTGCTGCAAGGCAAGTGTCAAGTTAGCTATATTTAAAAAGTTATTCTCATTAAATCAAACTCCACAAAGATGACATTTTATAAAAACAGAAATGGAATAGTAATTTTAGTGAAGGAATTATAGTGAACATAAGAGGAAAAGATACTCTATCATGGCTGATCACAGTGAATGGTCTTAGTATTTTTAGGATACACATGATGACAAGTGGCAATTCCGCTCGTATATTCATTCACCGAAGAAATACCTGCCTCTAGACTTGGATGTTCCCTAGGTCTGCAGTGTTACTAAAATGAACTAAACATACTTAAGATAGAAGTAAGAGGTTGGAGTCTTAATTCTTGAAGGTGAATTCCTAAAAACTAAATTTAGTGGTATGAGCAAAGATCTAAAGCAATTCCGAACTGAATGAAATGAAAACGCATTAAACATAAATGGATATATCATCATTTTGATCTAAACCACAGGGGAGTGTTAGAAAGTTAAAGCTTGCAGAGTATAATCAGATAGCAGGGCCTTTTAAAAAAAGAGAGATGAGAAATATGAAGATAAAGAAGAGCTTAAAAGCAGACACCTGACGCCTGGACATCTGCCCAAATTGTCTTTATGGACCAATTAAGAAGATAAATATCTGAACATTTCAAGGGCAGATATAGTGCTTTTGTGGTTGTTTTTCCATTTTGTAATGTTATTTTTATTTATATTTCTTGATGGTCTTGGGTTCTCTTCAATGTGTGCCAAAGACATGGCATCCTGCATATTTCTTTGATATTCCAGAACAAACTTCTGCTGGTGGAGTTTCTGCCATTTATCATGGAAAACTATAAGCATACAAATACCAATAAATAGAAATTGTAATTCCCAAAGGGCACAGTTGAGAGGTCCCACAAATGTACCCGTTGCAGAACACAGGCTCCGGATGCACAGGCTCAGCGGCCATAGCTCGTGGGCCCAGCCGCTCCGCGGCATGTGGGAGCTTCCTGGACTGGGGCACGAACCCGCGTCCCCTGCATTGGCAGGCGGACTCTCAACCACTGCGCCACCACGGAAGCCCCCACAAATGTATTTTTGAAAGCTCTCATGTGTAACTACATTTCAAATGCCCATGTTACTTTTCTGATTAACATGGGATTGTGACTTTGGATTTCTCGTTATTAAAGTTTTCTTGTTTAATGTTAGGCCTGCCTTCTCTTTCCAATCCATGAATGGTCAGGACTCTCTTCTGTTACCACAAAGAACTTCCCTGGCCTCTTCTGAGAATCATCTAGTGAGAGGAGTGTGGGACCTAAGATAAGGAAGAGTGTGGACGTTGCAGATATGCAGGCTCCTCGGGGGGCGGGGACAGGTGACACAGTGGTGTTGACCCTGGCGGGGGATTGCTGCCGCTGGCAAGTGGGCCCTCTCCAGAAATTTACTCTTAGAGAAGAGAGAGGCTGTTCTTTTGTTGTTGTTGTTGTTGTTGTTGTTTTGGCGGTACGCGGGCCTCTCACTGCTGCGGCCTCTCCCGTTGCGGAGCACAGGCTCCGGACGCACAGGCTCAGTGGCCACGGCTCACGGGTCCAGCCGCTCCGCGGCATGTGGGATCTTCCCAGACCGGGGCACGAACCCGCGTCCCCTGCCTCGGCAGGCGGACTCTCAACCACTGCGCCACCAGGGAAGCCCCGAGGCTGTTCTTTTGGAAGAGCAACTCCATCATCTCTGTTTCACGGTGGCTGGCCGCGCTTCTCCCCATTTCTATCCTGTTTTGCCTAAGACACTCCCTCCCCTCCTTTACTTAAGTAATTTGTGGCTGTCATACAGTGAGATACAGTTCAGTGCAAACTGTGGAAAGTAATGGTATTTTCTTAGAGCTTGAAAAACCCAGGTTCGAGATCTTTTTCTGCCATTTGCGAGTGCATGACCTTGGGCACGTCACTTAACCCTCCTGAGCTTTGGTTTTCTCATCCATAAGCTGAATATTTGTATTTCGTGCATTATCTGCCTGGTGGGATTATTGAAGATTAAATGAGAAAAATATACGAAAGCATATCCTAGGGCTATGATGATGATTGTGATGATTACTATTTAAAAGCTTAGTGGGTGGGCCAGTTCTTCCCACCTAGAAAAATATAGGATTTCTATTTGAAGTCTTACTGAGCAGAAATCAGCACTAATTTGCTTATTTGAATTTTTATAGTGAAGTACAAATGCAAGATAGATGGAATTCCTAAGGAAGCTCTTGGCTGTTGAATAAATTTCATATATTTTAAAAACTGTCACAATATAAGTATTTTTAAAGAGATATATAATGGTTCGTGAAAATACCTGAAATGCCCATGCTTTAATGGGTGTTTAGTATGCAATTTGTTCTAAATAACTAATCTTGAATGATTAAATAATTTGCATACTGTTTTCAGTGGCATGAATTAAGGGCTAATTGAAGTATAATTTTTTGCCATAAAATTATATCATCTTTTATGTAGTACATTTAAAAATATTCTAGGCCAGTTCTAATTTTATAGTTTTATTATTTTACTTTAATGTACCGAGTAATTAAAAATTGCTGCAAAGAAAAGAAGATGAAAATGATTTTAGTTAATTTCCCCTCAACAGAGTGAAAAGATGATTAGTAGAATAATGGAACAGAGCTCAACACAGTTCCTGGCACATAAAGATACTCATTAACTGTTCCTTAATGAATAAGGAATGAATAATTTCTAAGTATTTCTAGACTTTGGGAAAAGGCGCCATTCTCAGTGTTATACAAAATGTGAAGAAGATTGCTTGACATCTTTATACTAAAATGCCTCCATACACAGGTCACACAAGCCAATTTTTCTTGAACCATTAGACCCTCAGTTTGCTCTGCTTGTCTTTTCTCCTTTTGTCTTTGCTCCTGGAGTAGATTCTCAGGCTTAAGTCAGTTTACAGAGGTTGAGAGACAATTCTCCACAGGTATCTTGCATTTCTGTGGATCTTGCAAGCAGGGACACTGTCTGCTCTTTGTTCTGGATTATCTTTTCAAGGATGTTTATATAGCACACAGCTTTGGAAGACAAAGATAGTCTCTCCTTCTGGAGAAAAGTGCAGGTTTGCTCACAGCCTTGGAACATAGAGGTGGTGTCTCCCTCTAGAACAAAAGGCAGACATGTTTACTGTCCAGTCTAATAAAGGTAATTTTTCCCTCTGAGACAAAAGACAGGGATGCTTATTGCCCTTATAATAGATTCAGGTTCTCTCATCTCAGGGTTGCTGTCCTATAATGTGTAACCTATTGCATATGCAGAAGTTACCTGGCCCTTGTTGTGTCACCCTGTGGGAATTGGGGCTCAGGAAACTGGTACAGAAATGCTGATGTTGGGCTTCCCTGGTGGCGCAGTGGTTGAGAGTCCGCCTGCCGATGCAGGGGACGCGGGTTCGTGCCCCGGTCCGGGAAGATCCCACATGCCGCAGAGCGGCTGGGCCCGTGAGCCATGGCCGCTGAGCCTGCGCGTCTGGAGCCTGTGCTCCGCAGTGGGAGAGGCCACAGCAGTGAGAGGCCCGCGTACCACAAAAAAAAAAAAAAAAGCTGATGTTCTGGCTACTGTCATTACTGTGAGTAATAAACTGCCCTTTGTCTCTAACCAAAGCATCTCATGTCTTCTACCAGCATCCATGAAATTGTGGCAGGCTAACTTGCTAGCTTGAAAGTAGGATAAACTCTCAAACCCTAAACACTTCTTTTTTTTTTTTTTTTTTTGCGGTATGCGGGCCTCTCACTGTTGTGGCCTCTCCCGTTGCGGAGCACAGGCTCCGGACACGCAGCCTCAGCGGCCATGGCTCACGGGCCCAGCGGCTCCGCGGCATGTGGGATCTTCCCGGACCGGGGCACGAACCCGCGTCCCCTGCATCGGCAGGCGGACTCTCAACCACTGCGCCACCAGCGAAGCCCTAAACACTTCTTGACAACAGGTTTCAGCAGTGTTTGGGTAAGTTGGCTGGTATGGTGTGGTGTAGTTGGTACATTCATCTAGTTAGCGAACCTTTTTACCTCCAGTGGCTGATTGCCATTTGGGTGTACTTGGGGACCCTGGGTCCATATTCTCAAGAGGAGAAATGAATGGGCATCATAGGGTTGGAAGTAGAAGAGGGGATGGGATCCAGAACCTTTAGCCCAGAGCACTGGTTAAAACTATGAAGCCTCTGATGACTCTCACTTTGGGGAAGGGGATGGGTGGTGGTGGACAGAGTCTATAGAGGAAGAAGGAGGGAGAAGAGGTTGGTAGAGGGAAGAAGATTCCAAGAAGCTTCAAAGCAGCGTAAAGTCATTCATGCTTATAGAAGCTGTAAATCATGGTGTTGGCATCTACCATAGTGAAGCTTATTAGCTTACTTTTTTCAACTAAGAGTGTGCATTTTTGTGAGTACTGTGCTTTGGGGTCTTAGTTCCTTGCATACTGTGCTCACATTGAGTGCCAGTGGGTGAAAGTGAGCATTGTTGTTTTGGGAAAAGACAAGATGGTAGTGTCTGGCACATTAGGTCACTCTGTTCATACCCCTTCCTCCTTCCCCCCTGCCCTAGTCTTTATGGTTTACTTTAATAGAGTGAACCCTAGTACCACTTAGGCAACTCAAACAACATGCGAGGCTGGTCAAATTACCCTGGGCCTCAGAAGTCTCAGCTCCCTCTGGCACCCTGAGAGTTTGAACATACTGATGCTCCTTCTCTAAGAACCAACCCTTTGCCCGCTTCCCTGTGGTGGGAAAGCATTAGTGTTGTTATAAAGATGTACTGTGATCTCTTTCTGGTGAGCCACATGATGAAACAGTTGTGTTTTATTTCACACCGTAGGAATTTTGATCCGGCGTCATTGGATTTCTCTCCCGCTTCCTGATGAGGATCAGTTTTATACTGTGCATCATTTTAATATCAACATAGACATTGTCTTTTATGGTCAGACATTCAAGATTTATGACTGTGGTACATTCACAAAAAACTTTTTGAAGAAAATAGGAGTCAGATTAAACCCCCCAGGACAGTGTCCAGAAGATCCTTACCTGAAGACACGGAGAGAGGTAAGTTGATTCATCCATGAACTCTTATCTTCAAGATGAGAATCCCTTCAAAGTCAGTAAAGGGTATTGGTACTCCTGATGCAGATGTGAAAGAACTTTGGGGCCTATGGTCACTGGAGTTGTCCTGTTTTCCTCTGGGCTGGAGGGAAGGCTGGGTGTTGGCTTCGGTGCAGGAGATGCTCACTTTCTGCCCCTGCCCCCACTTCTCTCCACGGAGAGTCTCCCAGGCAGTAGGAGTCTTCAGCGAGCTGCCCGCATGGGATGGTTTCTAAGAGCCCGTGATTGGCTTTGTGGTCACTGACAGTGAAAGAGTTGGGTCCACATTAACGTGGCTTTTCTTTTCCCATTTTAGTTGCCTAACTCTGGGAAAATCTTTGCTCCTGTGCTACCGATTTACTGAACCCTTTGGATACGCCTTTTTCCTTCTTCCTTGGGACTCCCAGCTCCTTTTATGGTATTATCAGACGCAGAGGTGTTCAGGAGTGAGGAGGGCCATGATTTCGACGTACTCCTATGATGACAGGATGCTTGTTTTCGAAGGCTGACCCCAGCTAGTGTAGGGAGGAAAGAGTCAGCGTTAGTAGTATTACTGTAGTCTTTCCAAAGTTTTTTTTAATGATCCCTTGGCCCAAGTTTTATGTTTTACAGAAAAATCTGAATACCCAAAAGGGCAAGTGTCGTGTGGAAGGTCACCATACCTCACAAATCTTCTTGCTGGGCCTTGAACTCAAATCTCTTTCTTCTTATCCTGATTTTCATTATTGTCACTTGTTTCTCTTTTTATTGAAGTATGATTATACACAGTAAAATGTGCAGAAATTAAGTATACAGTTTGATGGGTCTTAACAAATGCATACACCCATGTAATCCACATCCAAAATCATGGTATAGATTTCTATCCCCCCAGAAAGTTCCCGCATGCCTTTTCCAATCTGCCCTTCTCCCCACCCAGGGATAAGCACAGTTCTCATTTCTATCCCTATAGATTAGTCTCATTTTTATTGTTTCTAAAACTTGTAATTAACTTCTCTGCAGAAAGATAACACAAAATTTAGAATAAACATCTCCTCTGATTCTGCTTTGACCTCTTGTTAAAAGCTGCAGGTAGGATCATTCATCTATTCCTGTCTCCTAGCCCCAGCAGAATTACCCTCTAATGCTGTAGGCATACAACCCTCCTGAGAAATATATATTGTTGATCCTGGAATATCTAAGGTGAAATCCCTGTGACATTATACTTGTGTGTATTGGCATGCAAGGAGATTTATGGTTTGGGTTCATTTCTTCTTTTTCCAAATGCCCTAGAAGAAGGAGTCTAGATAAATACAAAAGTCTTTAGAACCAGCAGAGAGAACCTAAAATAAATGGATCTATATGATTTACCACCCTTTGCATCTGGCTACACTCATTCACTAACAGCTGGTATTATATGGTAGTGATTGTGAATGATGATGCACTATATGAAATACTTAGAACACTCTGTTATTTCATACGTTTACAAGGAAAAGAAATCTTTTGTTCCAGGAATCAAGAATAAATACCAAGAACAGCCAAGAAATGTTTTAAATAACTTCCTTTCAGATTGGGAGAATCGTTTTAGCATTTATTCCCTCAGGGAGACAGCTCTTCAATAAATATAGAAATCTGTGGAAAATTAGGATTTTAGTAAGAGGCTTTTATATTGACTTTAATGCATTTACTTCTCCAGTGTTTGCTGCCTTGAAATGTAAAGTTAAAATTAAACAATTTAACTTGAACTGAAAAGAGCCTCGATGGTATATAATCAATAATGCATTTCTTAGAGGCCTTATAATGCCAAAGAAAGATTTTTCAATCGTTGGAAGTAGAGATCTCGTAATTTCATTTAAATATCAAGGATAAGACTGAAGAGCCTCTGGAAAGGCCATCATGTCTCCCCCACTGTCTTGGGATAAGTCTGCACCTAGACTGCCCTGGACAGATACAAAATTTTGAGAACTTACAAGTAAGATTACATAACCCGATGTGGGACTCCATCTCCCTTGCTAGTGAGCACTTCCTTATATAACCATCCTGTTAGGCAACATGAGATAGAATGGGGGCGGTTTGCTCCAAGACAGGGCTGAGACTGCAAATAGAGGAGTTGGGCTGAGAAGACTGCCGAGCTAGTGCTTCCTGATTTGGGGGCCAAAGCCCGCACAGTAGTTCTGTACAGATTGGGAAGTTCTCCATTTGCTCTGCTCCTGTTTCCATGGCCTTTCTGAACTTCACTATCTAAAGCTTTTGAGCAAAATAAAACTGTGAATATATTTCTTCTTTTTTACCTTCACAAAAATCTTTGGATGAGTAAGAAGCATACACAGATATGAATTTTCAGTGAAAAGAATTTTTTGGTTGAAATATAATTAGCATAGACTTGGATGTACAAATCTTAAGCATGCCCATTGACAAGTTTTTAAAAATGTATACAATTTAGCAACCAACACGAAAATCAAGATAGAGAATATTTCCATCACCCCAGAGAGTGCCCTTGTCCCCCTTTCCAGTCAGTCCTCTCCCTAGAGGCAATAACTGTTCTAATTTCTGTCACCATATATTAGTTTTGTCTGTTCTTAAACAAGAATTTTAAGTCTTCGAGAAAAGTCAGTTTTCAAAAACATTATAGAAGCATATTTTAGTGTGTTAAAATAATAACAAAAAGCTTCCTAATACTTGATTGTCTGTATTTCTAAGGTTGAAACTGGTTATATATGCATATCATGTATGTTGTTAGTTGAAATTTTAAAAAATGTCACTGAAGAGTCTATAGAAAAGATACCTTTATATTCTTTGATTGCTTGCATCCCAGAAGCAACTATGGAAAAACTTCCACTCTCATTAACCTTTTTTCCATTGGCAGAAGCTAGACTGCATGGAGCCCTTACATCCCTATGAGTCCTTCGACACTCTGAAACAGTTCCTTGAGTATGATAAGAAGGTTTTGCGTTTCTTCTGCCTGTGGGACAACTCAGGCTCAGTGTGTGGGGACCATAGAGAACTCATCCTGCATTACTTTCTGTCTGATGATACCATCGAAATCAAAGGAGTGTTGCCACATAACTCAGGACGAAATGCTACGTCACTGTTCCTCCAGAGGAGAAAGCTACCTAAGGTGAGCAATGGACTGCTTTCCAAGTTTGCTTGTGGGCTGAAGACTCTAGTCACTCACTGTCTGGAATGTCATGTGTTGTGACTGTGTGATGACAAGTCACCATGTATTAGTGCAAGTGTTTAGAAAATTTTCACTTTGTGCCCTCTATTAATGTACATCTATGAAAGTAATACAGAGAATATGACAAATTGGAGTTGGAATATTCAGGGCTTGAGGCAAGTAAGGGAAAAATGTCAAATGCAAGAGAACTACCTATTCATCATTGAGTTCACTATGAGTCTTATGAAGGTAAATGACTCTGTAGTAAAAGGATTGCTCGTGGCCTTGGGCAGGGCACTGGCCTCTGGCCTCTGTAGCCTACTGAGGAGATCCCATTGTATTGGTCTGGGTTGTGAATACACACGCGCACACGCGCACACAGACACAGACACACACACACACACACGCACAGGAGTGACTCTTCTGAGAGTAGCCACCAGTCAGCAACTAGCCACTGGCTAGCAACAATGATAGCTTTTGCATTTTTACTATTAAAAAAGAGGTGTCCAAGTGATTTCTACATGTTTATGGCCATTTGAGAGCTAATGTAACCTGGGTGCAGCAGAAATGACACAGAGACAGAAGACCTGGGTTAGAATTGTGAGTCTGCCACTTAACAGCTGTGTGACCTTGGGCAAGTCATTAACCTCTCTGAGCGTATTTCCCTATCTCTAAAGTGCAGTTAACTAGGCTTCCCTCCTGAGATAACTGTAAAGACTGAATGACATAATATAGTAAAAAGCACTATCTAAGGACCTATAAACACCTATAAGGACATGTGGAAGTGTTAAGGCTTATTCACAGCTCTATGTTATATTTTATTTCTTATTTGGATAAAGTATTTTGAAACTTAATTCTTAGTGCTACTGAAAAGATTACTGTAATGCTCATTTCTGATGCAAACAACCAGTGGTTATTTGCTTATCACAGGAGACTCTTCCAGAGTCTCTGAGTCTCCTGCCAGAAGTCCTGCTGTGTTGCTTCTTGGGGCAGGGGCAGGATTTGTCCCAGAGCGAACTCTGGGCATATGCACAGCAGGTGGCCAGGAGGTGCCAGGGAAGCCTGTTTTTAGAATGGCTTTGAAAAATAGGCTAAATATAAAATAATAATGACATACCTGACATTTGCAGTGTTCCTTGACATCAGTTGCTTCATTTATTCGTTCATTCAACAGATACTTAGTGTCAGCTGTGTGCCAGCTCTGGGGTTACAGTGAGAAAGAAAATGGATAAAATCCTGCTTTGTGGAGCTTCCATTCTCGGGAGAGATACAGTAGCAGTGGGTGTTCCCTTGACACTCACAGCATCCTCTGAGAAAGCAAGAAGTAAGTACTGTTGTTGCGGTTAGATGACACAACTGAAGTTCTGAGAAGATAAATGCCTGGCCCCATGTCCTGTAGCTAGGAAGCAGCAAAGAGAGAGTTTGCATATAAACGTACTGTTTTCTCTTTGTTACGTGGCTTACTGACACCCCACACATCATAAGTTCACACACTGAAACTTAAACATTTTATATCACACGTATCTGGCACGATTCAGATTTCTCATGTGTATGGGATAAACGGATCACTATCAATTTCTATAAGTTAGTTCAGATATTTCCTGCCTAGACCTCCTCCAGTGCAGGTGGAACTGAGGAGTGCCCTCCTTGGCTTGCTCCGGGCCACAGTTTCTGTTAGAGGCTGACGGCATTCCATTGCCAACGACTGCGTCCTCGCTCAGGATCAGGCAGGGTGCTAAGCAAGTAAAGAAGGCAAGGCAGGGTTTCTCCATCAGGGTGTTTTGGAATTTAAAGATGACTGCCGATGAAGCAATTAGAGAGCAAGAAAAAGTGGTTTAACCCTGAGGTAGGTGCTACGGAAGTTTGAATTGGGGACAGGCCAGTAAGATGGGAGAGGCCAGGGGGAAAGATGGGACTTTATCAGGGCCTTGAAGGAGGGGGAGAGTGTAGACCAGCCTGCAGCGGGTGGGGAAGCATGGGGAAAGGTAGCCGGAGTCTGTGTCCTGTCTTCCTCGGGATGGCAGAGAAGAACCATACGGTGCCTCCTCCCTCTTGAGTCCCTCAACAGGAGCATGTTTGTGTTTAGAGGCCATCCACTACATCTTTATTTTATTTTATTTTTTCCCGTCTTTTTTGGAGTATAATTGGTTTACAATGGTGTGTTAGTTTCTGCTTTATAACAAAGTGAATTCAGCTATACATATACATATGTTCCCATATCTCCTCCCTCTTGCGTCTCCCTCCCTCCCAACCTCCTTATCCCACCCATCCAGGTGGTCACAAAGCACCGAGCTGATCTCCCTGTGCTATGCGGCTGCTTCCCACTAGCTATCTATTTTATGTTTGGTAGTGTATATATGTCCCTGCCACTCTCTCACTTTATCACAGCTTACCCTTCCCCCTCCCCATATCCTCAAGTCCATTCTCTGGTAGGTCTGTGTCTTTATTCCCGTCTTGCCCCTAGGTTCTTCACGACATTTCTTTTTTTCTTAGATTCCATATATATGTGTTAGCATATGGTATTTGTCTTTCTCTTTCTGACTTACTTCACTCTGTATGACAGACTCTAGGTCCATCCACCTCACTACAAATAACTCCATTTCGTTTCGTTTTACGGCTGAGTAATATTCCATTGTATATATGTGCCACATCTCTATCCATTCATCCGATGATGGACACTTAGGTTGTTTCCATCTCCTGGCTATTGTAAATAGAGCTGCAATGAACATTTTGGTACATGACTCTTTTTGAATTATGGTTTTCTCAGGGTATATGCCCAGTAGTGGGATTGCTGGGTCATATGGTAGTTCTATTTGTAGTTTTTTAAGGAACCTCCATACTCTTCTCCATAGT
>RJWK010027276.1:0-26534 GCA_004363435.1 Platanista minor
TTTTTGCAGTACACGGGCCTCTCACTGCTGTGGCCTCTCCCGTTGCAGAGCACAGGCTCCGGATGCGCAGGCTCAATGGCCATGGCTCACGGGCCCAGCCGCTCCGCAGCATGTGGGATCCTCCCGGACCGGGGCACGAACCCATGTCCCCTGCATCGGCAGGCGGACTCTCAACCACTGCGCCACCAGGGAGGCCCCCATTTTATATTTTTATACATCTGTCAGCTAGGAAACTTGTATCAGAATCTGTCTGCTTGGCTCTTATTTTCCTTTTCTGGCACAAGTTTAATTATCCTGCATATACATGAGATCATGTGAATGAGTTCTGAACAATAGAAAATGGAAGTTTTTATCTTGCAGTCTGATCCATAAAAATGTCCTATAAATATTTTACTCCCTTTTTAAAAAAATTTATTGAAGTATAGTTGATTTACAATATTGCATTTAATTTCTGCTGTATAGCAAGTGACTCAGTCATATATATATATATATTCTTTTTCATATTATTTTTCCATTATGGTTGTCACAGGATACTGAATATAGTTCCCTGTGCTATACAGTAGGACCTTACTGTTTATCCATTCTCTATATAATAGTTTGTATCTTTTAATCCCAAATTCCTAATCTTTCCCTCGCCTACCCCATCACTCTTGGCAACCATAAGTCTGTTCTCTATATGTGAGCCTGTTCTTGTTTCATAAATATATTCATATGTATCATATTTTAGATTCCACAAGTAATATCATATGATATTTGTCTTTCCCTGTCAGACTTACTTCAGTTAGCATGATAATCTCTAGGTTCATCCATGTTGCTGCAAGTGGCATTATTTCATTCTTTTTATGGCTGAGTAATATTCCATAGTGTATATGTACCACATCTTCTTTATCCATTCCTCTGTCAGTGGACATTTAGGTCATTTCCATGGCTTGGCTGTTGTAAATAATTCTGCAGTGGGGGCTTCCCTGGTGGCACAGTGGTTAAGAGTCCGCCTGCCGATGCAGGGGACACTGGTTCGTGCCCTGGTCCGGGAAGATCCCACATGCCACGGAACGGCTTGGCCCGTGAGCCATGGCTGCCGAGCCTGCGCGTCCGGAGCCTGTGCTCTGCATCGGGAGAGGCCGCAGCAGTGAGAGGCCCATGTACTGCAAAAAACAAAACAAAACAAAACAAAATAATGCTGCAATGAACAAAGCAGTGCCTTTCATTCCCTTTCTTCTTCTTCATTCTTGTTGGAAGTGAGATGTCTGAAAAACTAGAGAGAAGAGCCAGAAGACCATAGGTCCCTAAATAAATTCTCATGTAGAAAGGCATCCATGGGCCAAGAACATTCCCATGCACTGAGTGAAAAAACAACAAAGAAACAGAAAAATTTGTTTTGTGTTAGGCCACTAAAATTAAAAATGGTTTCTCCTTTATAGCAGCTAACATTCTTTACTCTAAGAAGTACTCCTTTAATGAACATGAAGTAGTCCTTGAAAATATCATCAAAATTACTTTTTTTAAATCCCATGGATAAACATATTTTTCAAAAAATGTGTGTAATATAGTTATAAATTCAGTTTCTATGTGAAATTTTTTTAAAATTTAGTACTTATTCTCTAATTGTTCTAATTCTGTTAGCAATTGCACAATCTATTTCAAAAATAAATGAAAAGAGCATATAAAAAAATAAAACCAGCAAAAACATTAAAATAGTGAGATTAAGCTTAGTAAATATTTAGTTGAGTCAATAATTTGGTAAGGTTAGTTTTGTGTATCGACTAGACCCAGTTGACAAACTGTCCCATGGGGGATGTTTGAACGCCTCACTGTTTGTACATCTCATGACCACCACGCGCATCCTTTTGTGTACTGTTATTGGCTGTTTCAGGCAGGATTTAGACTTCATTTAACTGCAAAACCTAAATTATTAATTATCTGGCTCTTTCAGAAAATGTTTGCTGACACTTGGTATAGAAAAATGGTCAAATAACCTGTCTTGTAAGCTACGTGTTGTGGCTTTCTGTTGGTGTAGTCCATGTTTCATCTATTGGTTCTTTACCTGTGGTAACATATATTTTGTTAAAGTAACATACAAGGTCTTTCTTTTTATAGGAAATATATAATTCTACTCCACTGTACTAGATTAATATAATTGTTCCATTCTGAGTCAAATTTATGCCAGAAAAAATAATACATATAAATGTGAATATATAAATGTATAAGATTTTAATTTAAATCTAAAAAATATGTATAGTTACTGTTTACCACATATGTGAATTTGTAAGGTATAGTTTATTTTAAGATAATATGCTAGCTCAAACATTTTGCCCTTTAGAGAGGTTATATTTCATTGTTAGTCATAACTTATTAAAACACACACTTAGAAAAAGGAATTTACCCAAAAAGTCAATTGTGATTACATAGTCCATTTATGGGGACAATGGAAAAGAATTAGAAAAATCTTTATATAATTATTCTGGAGAGCTGAATAATGAAGTGCTTTTATGCGTGTTATTTTCTAGTATTAAAATAATAGATCCTCCACAAATAGTATAACTTTCACTCATAACGTTTAATGTTGTATATCTCTTCTGAAATCTGTAAAATTTTTTTTTTTTTTTTTTTTTTTTTTTTACAAAGCACAATAAATAGGGAAAATAAATTCCTCTATACAATCCTTCTTCCATGAAGGGTTCATCTGCTGGTTAATGTGTTGTTAGTTTTGATTTAATCTAGGCTCCCTGGCAAGTTCTAGCCTTAAAAACTGAACCTAACAAATAAATATTTAAAAAATGAATTTCCTTCTGAAGTAAAGATCTTTATTATTTTGTTTTCTGTTTACTCTGAACTGAATTTTTCTTCAGCAATGAACAGAGAATTTTAATAAATACCAATGGGTTTTTACCTTCCCAGTAGAGGTAATTGTTATGATTTTCCTGAAGAGAACCTAATGCTTTTCATTTAAGAGAGGAGGATATAGACTACATACATGTTTTACAAGTTTGGAAAACACAATTTTCTATTTTAATTAAAACACAAAGATATAAATCAGTCATTCCCAACGATCAATACTGTCCTTCACCAGTCTACTGTCATGGCCAATCACTGCTCCCCAGTGCCCTCTACTGAGTCTTCTGTGCCCAACACTTCCAAACAATGTAGTGATAGTAATTTATCTTGCTGTGCAAAATGTATACTAAGTGGGCATTTTTTATGTCCCCATGTGTGGAATAAATCGTGCCTCAATGTGTAAATTTTCCTTTTACATATGAAATAAAAAAGAAAATGATCATTATACACACATACACACACACATCTGGAGGTAAGTACACTTGTTCATCTTCCTTCCAGAATTAAATGCAATTGTTCATGTGGTCATTTTTTACAAACGCTAGTTATTACTTTTTGTTTAAAAGCCATAATCATTGCTAAATAGTGAGGCAGCTATTGTCCAATCAGCAGTTTTAAATTCTAAAACTAATGTACATGAAATATGAAGGAAGTAAAGGAAAGTTGTGAAGATGACTAGATATAATGAAATTGCTGCTCCTGGTAGAATTAGCTTGTGAAGCACTTAAAAAGGGAAAGTCTATTTCAGAATTTGAAGTGTTTTCTTAGTAGATGAAGATGGCCACAACTCTCAAATTGCTTACATTGAACTTTGAGTGACACTAAGTTAATGTGATTCTCTGTAGAAAATTATGACTGATAGGTCCAAAATTTTAAGTGTATATTTACTGGAAACTAAACTACTGATAATTTTATAATTCTTAAAATGATCCATTTGCATATTGAACTTCTTTAAATGAAGGAATTCTACAAGAAAATAAAGTTGTATATATCATTCTTTTATTTTCATCTTTATTGGAGTATAATTGCTTTACAATGGTGTGTTAGTTTCTGCTTTATAACAAAGTGAATCAGTTATACATATACATATGTTCCCATATCTCCTCCCTCTTGCATCACCCTCCCTAGCACCCTCCCTATCCCACCCATCCAGGTGGTCACAAAGCACTGAGCTGATCTCCCTGTCCTATGTGGCTGCTTCCCACTAGCCATCCATTTTACGTTTGGTAGTGTATATATGTCCATACCACTCTCTCATTTTGTCACAGCTTACCCTTCCCCCTCCCCATATCCTCAAGTCCATTATCTAGTAGGTCTATGTCTTTATTCCCGTCTTGCCCCTAGGTTCCTCACATTTCTTTTTTTCTTAGAGTCCATATATATGTGTTAGCATACGGTATTTGTCTTTCTCTTTCTGACTTACTTCACTCTGTATGACAGACTCTAGGTCCATCCACCTCACTACAAATAACTCCGTTTCGTTTCTTTTTATGGCTGAGTAATATTCTGTTGTATATATGTGCCACATCTTCTTTATCCATTCATCTGATGATGAACACTTAGGTGGTTTCCATCTTCTGGCTATTGTAAATAGAGCTGCATTGAACATTCTGGCACATGACTCTTTTTGAATTATGGTTTTCTCAGGGTATATGCCCAAGAGTGGGATTGCTGGGTCATATGGTAGTTCTAATTGTAGTTTTCTAAGGACCCTCCATACTGTTCTCCACAGTGGCTGTAACAATTCACATTCCCACCAGCAGTGCAAGAGTGTTCCCTTTTCTTGACAGCCACTCCATCATTTATTGTTTCTAGATGTTATGATGAGGACCCTTCTGACCAGTGTGAGATGGTATCTCATTGTAGTTTTGATTTGCATTTCTCCAATGATTAACGATGTTGAGCATTCTTTCATGTGTTTGTTGGCAGTCTGTATATCTTCTTTGGAGAAATGTCTATTTAGGTCTTCTGCCCATTTTTGGATTGGGTTGTTTGTTTTTTTGATATTGAGCTGCATGAGCTGCTTGTAAATTTTGGAGATTAATCCTTTGTCAGTTGCTTCATTTGGAAATATTTTCTCCCATTCTGAGGGTTGTCTTTTGGTCTTGTTTATGATTTCCTTTGCTGTGCAAAAGCTTTGAAGTTTCATTAGGTCCCATTTGTTTATTTTTGTTTCCATTTCTCTAGGCGGTGGGGCAAAAAGAATCTTGCTGTGATTTATGTCATAGAGTGTTCTGCCTATGTTTTCCTCTAAGAGATTGATAGTTTCTGGCCTTACATTTAGGTCTTTAATCCATTTTGAGCTTATTTTTGTGTATGGTGTTAGGGAGTGTTCTAGTCTCATACTTTTACAGGCACCTGTCCCGTTTTCCCAGCACCACTTATTCAAGAGGCTGTCCTTTCTCAACTGTGCATTGCTACCTCCTTTATCAAAAATAAGGTGACCATATGTGTGTTGGTTTATCTCTGGGCTTTCTATCCTGTTCCACTGATCTATATTTCTGTTTTTGTGCCAGTACCATACTGTCTTGATTACTGTAGCTTTGTAGTACAGTCTGAAGTCAGGGAGCCTGATTCCTCCAGCTCCATTTTTTGTTCTCAAGATTGCTTTGGTTATTTGGGGTCTTTTGTGTTTCCATACAAATTGTGAAATTTTTTGTTCTAGTTCTGTGAAAAATGCCAGTGGTAGTTTGATAGGGATTGCGTTGAATCTGTAGATTGCTTTTGGTAGTAGAGTCATTTTCACAAGATTGATACTTCCAATCCAAGAACATGGTATATCTCTCCATCTATCAGTTTCATCTTTAATTTCTTTCACCAGTGCCATAATTTTCTACATACAGGTCTTTTGTCTCCTTAGGTAGGTTTATTTCTAGATATTTTATTCCTTTTGTTGCAGTGGTAAATGGGAGTGTTTTCCTGATTTTACTTTCAGATATTTCATCATTAGTGTATAGAAATGCCAGAGATTTCTGTGCATTAATTTTTTATCCTGCTACTTTACCAAATTCATTGATTAGCTCCAGTATTGTTCTGGTATCATCTTTAGGATTCTCTATGTATAGTATCATGTCACCTGCAAACAGTGACAGCTTTACTTATTCTTTTCTGATTTGGCTTCCTTTTATTTCCTTTTCTTCTCTGATTGCTGTGGCTAAAACTTCCAAAATTATGTTGAATAAGAGTGGTGAGAGTGGGCAACCTTGTCTTGTTCCTGATCTTAGTGGAAATGCTTTCAGTTTTTCACCATTGAGGAGGATGTTGGCTATGGGTTTGTCATATATGACCTTTATTCTGTTGAGGAAAGTTCCCTCTGTGCCTACTTTCTGCAGGGTTTTTATCATAAATGGTTGTTGAATTTTGTCGAAGGCTTTCTCTGCTTCTACTGAGATGATCATATGGTTTTTCTCCTTCAGTTTGTTAATATGGTGTATCACGTTGATTGATTTGCGTATATTGAAGAATCCTTGTGTTCCTGGAATAGACCTCACTTGATCATGGTGTATGATGCTTTTAATGTGCTGCTGGATTCTGTTTGCTAGTATTTTGTTGAGGATTTTTACATCTATGTTCATCAGTGATATTGGCCTGTAGATTTCTTTCTTTGTGACATCCTTTTCTGGTTTTGGTATCGGGGTGATGGTGGCCTCGTAGAGTGAATTTGGGAGTGTTCCTCCCCCTGCTATATTTTGGAAGAGTTTGAGAAGGATAGGTGTTAACTCTTCTCTAAATGTTTGATAGAATTCGCCAGTGAAGCCATCTGGTCCTGGGCTTTTTTTTGTTGGAAGATTTTTAATCACAGTTTCAATTTCAGTGCTTGTGATTGGTCTGTTCATATTTTCTATTTCTTCCTGATTCAGTCTTGGCAGGTTATGCATTTCTAAAAACTTGTCCATTTCTTCCAAGGTTATGAATTTTATTGGCATAAAGTTGTTTGTAGTAATCTCTCATGATCTTTTTTTGTATTTCTGCAGTGTCAGTTGTTACCTCTCCTTCTTCATTTCTAATTCTATTGATTTGAGTCTTCTCCCTTTTTTTCTTGATGAGTCTGGCTAATGTTTTATCAATTATGTTTATCTTCTCAAAGAACCAGCTTTTAGTTTTATTGATCTTTGCTATCATTTCCTTCATTTCTTTTTCATTTATTTCTGATCTGATCTTTATGATTTCTTTCCTTCTGCTAATTTTTTTTGTTGTTGTTCTTCATTCTCTAATTGCTTAAGATGCAAGGTTAGGTTGTTTATTTGAGATGTTTCCTGTTTCTTAAGGTAGGATTGTATTGCTATAAACTTCCCTCTTAAAACTGCTTTTGCTGCATCCAATAGGTTTTGGGTCTTCGTGTCTGAATTGTCATTTTTTTCTAGGTATTTTTTTGATTTCCTCTTTGATTTCTTCAGTGATCACCTCGTTATTAAGTAGTGTATTGTTTAGCCTCCATGTGTTTGTATTTTTTACAGATCTTTTCCTGTAATTGATATCTAATCTCATAGCATTGTGGTCGGAAAAGATACTTGATACAGTTTTAATTTTCTTAAATTTACCAAGGCTTGATTTGTGACCCATGATATGATCTATCCTGGAGAATGTTCCATAAGCACTTGAGAAAAATGTTTATTCTGTTGTTTTTGGATGGAAGGTCCTATAGATATCAGTTAAGTCCATCTTGTTTAATGTATCATTTAAAGATTGTTTTTCTTTCTTTATTTTCATTCTGGATGACCTTTCCATTGGTGAAAGTGGGCTGTTAAAGTCCCCTACTATCAGTGTGTTACTATCGATTTCCCCTTTTAATAGCTGTTAGTATTTGCCTTATGTATTGAGGTGCTCCTATGTTGGGTGCATAAATGTTTACAATTGTTATACTTCTTCTTGGATCGACCCCTTGATCATTATGCAGTGTCCTTCTTTGCTTCTTGTAATAGTCTTTATTTTAAAGTCTATTTTGTCTGATATAAGAATTGCTAATCCAGCTTTCTTTTGGTTTCCATTTGCATGGAATATCTTTTTCCATCCCCTTACTTTCAGTCTGTATGTGTCCCTAGGTCTGAAGTGGGTCTCTTGTAGACAGAATATATATGGGTCTTGCTTTTGTATCCATTCAGCTAGTTTGTGTCTTTTGGTGGGAGTATTTAATCCATTTACATTTAAGATGATTATCAATATGTATATTCCTATTCCCATTGTCTTAATTGTTTTGGGTTTGTTATTGTAGGTCTTTTCCTTCTCTTGTGTTTCTTGTCTAGAGAACTTCCTTTAGCTTTTGTTGTAAAGCTGGTTTGGTGGTGGTGAACACTCTCAGCTTTTGCTTGTCTGTAACGTTATAATTTCTCCATCAAATCTCAATGAGATCCTTGCTGGGTAGAGTAATCTTGGTTGCAGGTTTTTTCTCCTTCTTCACTTTAAATATGTCCTGCCACTCCCTTTTGTCTTGCACAGTTTTGCTGAAAAATAAGCTGTTAACCTTAATGGGAATTCCTTATGTGTCACTTGTTGTTTTTCCCTTGCTGCTTTTAATATGTTTTCTTTGTATTTAATTTTTGATAGTTTGATTAGTATGTGCCTTGGCACGTTTCTCCTTGGATTTATCCTGTATGGGACTCTCTGTGCCTCCTGGACTTGATTTACTATTTTCTTTCCCATATTAGGGAAGTTTTCTACTATAATCTCTTCAAATATTTTCTCAGTCCCTTTCTTTTTCTCTTCTTCTTCTGGAACCCCTATAATTTGAATGTTGGTGCCTTTAATGTTGTCCCAGAAGTCTCTGAGGCTGTCCTCAGTTCTTTTTATTCTTTTTTCTTTATTCTGCTCTGCAGTAGTTATTTCCACTATTTTATCTTCCAGGTCACTTATCCGTTCTTCTGCCTCATTTATTCTGCTCTTGATCCCATCTAGAGTATTTTTAATTTCATTTATTGTGTTGTTCATCATTGCTTGTTTCTTCTTTAGTTCTTCTAGGTCCTTGTTAATTCTATTTCCAAGGTTTTGGATCATATTTACTATCATTATTCTGAATTCTTTTTCAGATAGACTGTCTATTTCCTCTTCATTTTTTAGGTCTGGTGGGTTTTTATCTTGCTCCTTCATCTGCTGTGTGTTTTTCTGTCTTCTCATTTTGCTTGTCTTACTGTGTTTGGGGTCTCCTTTTTGCAGGCTTCAGGTTTGTAGTTCCCGTTGTTTTTGGTGTCTGTCCCCAGTGGCTAAAGTTGGTCCAGTGGGTTTTGTAGGCTTCCTAGTGAAGGAGACTAGTGCCTGTGTTCTGGTGGATGAGGCTGGATCTTGTCTTTCTGGTCGGCAGGTCCACATCTGTTGGTGTGTTTTGGGGTGTCTGTGGACTTATTCTGATTTTAGGCAGCCTCTCTACTAATGGGTGGGGTTGTGTTCCTGTCTTGCTAGTTGTTTGGCATAGGGTGTCCAGCACTGTAGCTTGATGTTCTTTGAGTGACGCTGGGTGCTGGTGTTGAGATGAAGATCTCTGGGAGATTTTCGCCCTTTGATATTATGTGGACCTGGGAGGTCTCTTTTGGACCAGTGTCTTGAAGTTGTCTCTCCCACCTCAGAGGCACAGCACTGACTCCTGGCTGCAGCACCAAGAGCCTTTCATCCACGTGGCTCATAATAAGAGGGAGAAAAATTAGAGAGAAAGATAGGTAGAAAGAAAGAAAGATGGAAAGAAAGGAAGGAAGAAAGAAAGGAATAAAGGAGGGAAGAAGGGAAGGAGGGAAGCAGGGAAGAAAGAAAGGATAAAATAGAATAACGTAAGATAAAATAAAATAAAGTTATTAAAATAAAAAATAATTATTAAGATAAAAAATATTTTTAAAAGTTAAAAAAAAAATGACAGAACCCTAGGACAAATGGTGCAAGCAAAGCTATACAGACAAAATCTCACTCAGAAGAGTACACATACACACTGACAAAAAGAGAAAAAGAGGAAAATACTAATAAATCTTGCTCTCAAAATCCACCTCCTCAATTTGGGATGTTTCACTGTCTATTCATATATTCCACAGATGCAGGGTACATCACGTTGATTGTGGGGATTTAATCCACTGCTCCTGAGTCTGCTGGGAGAGATTTCCCTTTCTCTTCTGTGTTCACACAGCTCCTGAGGTTCAGCTTTGGATTTGGCCCTGCCTCTGTATGTAGGTTACCTGAGGCCGTCTGTTCTTCACTCAGAGAGGACGGGGTTAAAGGAGCAGCTGATTCGGGGGCTCTGGCTCACTCAGGCAGGGGGGAGGGAGGGGTATGGAGTGCGGGGTGAGCCTGCGGTGGCACCAGCCTGAGGTGCGCCGTACTTTCTCCCGGGGAAGTTGTCCCTGGATCCCGGGACTAGCAGTGGTGGGCTGCACAGGCTCCTGTGGAAGGGAGGTGTGGATAGTGACCTGTGCTCACACACAGGCTTCTTGGTGGTGGCAGCAGTAGCCTTAGTGTCTCAGGCCCATCTCTGTGGTCTGCACTGTGAGCTGCGGCTGGTGCCAGTATCTGGAGTTCCTTTAAGCAGAGTTCTTAATCCCCTCTCCTCGCGCACCAGGAAACAAAGAGGAGGGAAGAAAAAGTCTCTCGCCTCCTCGGCAGGTCCAGACTTTTTCCCGGACTCCCTGCCGGCCAGCCGTGGTGCACTAGCCCCCTGCAGGCTGTGTTCACGCCGCCAACCCCAGTGCTCTCCCTGTGCTCCGACCGAAGCCCGAGCCTCAGCTCCCAGCCCCGCCCGTCCTGGAAGGGGAGCAGACAAGCCTCTCAGGCTGGTGAGTTCGGGTCGGCACCGATCCTCTGTGCAGGAATCTCTCTGCTTAGCCCTCCACATCCCTGTGGCTGCGCTCTCCTTCGCGGCTCCAAAGCTACCCCCCTCCGCCACCCGCAGTCTCCACATGCAAAGGGGCTTCTAGTGTGTGGAACCCTTTCCTGCTTCACAGCTCCCTCCCACTGGTGCCAGTCCCATCCCTATTCTTTTGTCTCTGTTTATTCTTTTTTTCTTTTGCCCTACCCAGGTACATGGGGAGTTTCTTGCCTTTGGGGAGGTCTGATGTCTTCTGCCAGCATTCAGTAGGTGTTCTGTAGGAGTTGTCCACGTGTAGATATATTTCTCGTGTATCTGTGGGGAGGAAGTTGATCTCCACTTCTTACTCTTCCGCCATCTTCTCTATTTGGACGCATATATCATTCTCAAAGCAATAGTCTTTCTATATCCATCACGTATTGGTGGTGAGAAATAAGTTGTTACCCTTTTTTTCTAGAATATAAAAGTTTCCAATATCTAACACAAAGAAGACAGAGCTTTGATGTAAATCCTTGTTTGGTTCTCAAGTAAGTAAGTGCTTAAACTAATATGAATGTAATTTTAATAAGGCTAGGTATGAGCAAGTGGAATAGAAATATTGTCTGAGAAAAAGTCTTGTCTGCTAAAGCTTTAATGACACCTGCCCCTAATTATGTAGCAATTAAGATAAAAAAGCAAAAATGGTAATTAGCCATTAACCATGTTTGTAAAAGAAAGTAAACAAAAAAGAATGAAAACTCAGCACAACAAAAATGCTTTAGTGTGTTGAAAGCCAGAATAATAATGCTGTTTTGTGGATAGGACATTCTGTGATGGGAACTTGTAATTAGACAGTAGATTTAAGTACATACTTTTAAGCACTTGTAAAGTAAAAAAATCCATAGCAAGACTAAACATTCCTGGAGGACAACATATTTCAGCAGAGCTATTCAGGCAACAATCTCTAATGTTCTCTAGATTTCTTAAAGTCAACTACAGACAGTTTGACCATATTAACAAAAAGTCAATTTGCTTCAATTCTTTTAATGAAAGTAATAAGATGAGTATTATTTTGGAGGGGGTCAAATAAATGGGATGAAATCTAAAGTACTGAGTCCATAATAAGAATCCAATAGAAAAAACTATTCATTTAATAGTTGATGTTCCTCCCCTCCCCCCAAAAATATAAAGGAACATATCAAGCACCATAAAAATAATTTAACTTTTGTACACAAATTTCAACAGAAGAATAAAAGCTGAATCAACAACATGGTTTTGCTATACCATTAAATGCACCAATAATCAAAATCAACCTCCGGATTCAATAATATGTGTGGGTCGGTAAATTACAGTTCATCATTTCAATGGAATATTAAAAGATCAAAATTAACTTCAAGATAATTTTCAGATACTTCAAACCATTAATAAATTGTGATAAAATTTTAAGTTCCAAAAAAGTACAAAATTTTACATTATTTTTACAGCTTTGGAAAAGATGGATATCATTAAACCCAAAATAAAAAATACCCAATGGGACCCAAAAAAAGCCAATGGTTTTGTGAAACTTAGCTTTGTTTTTCAAAATTCCTTTTACTATTATTTTTTAAACTTAAAAAAGAAAATAGAGACTATCAGAACTGAGAGACCCAGAGGAAACAAGTAGAGATTTTCTTAGAGAAAACCCAACTGAAAATGCCCATTGAATCAATCTTGTGTATCCTGCCATGGGGAGAGGAATATAAAGTAAAATCACAAGTTTGAAGAAAGATAGTTGATGTTGATGATCTTGTCTCCCATTTGTTCTGTGTAGATTAAATTAAAACAAGAAACATGAAGTACATATTGTTTTGACAATCAGTATCAGATACCTTCTTGATGATGACATCATAACGTTTAGTTTGATATAAATACTTAAATGCTGAGGCCATTTAGACAGCAAGAATAAAGGGAACCTGAGTTGAGGATGGGTACTAGTTATAAAGAGAATTGATTCTTTCAGCTTCATTTATTAATTTCATTCTCTGTTTTTATAATTCAGAGGTATTTCATACCTTGGTCAAATATTTATTTAATTATATGATTTCAATTATATTTCTTATTAATGGATCAGAGCTATTATTTATCAGTTTGACATCCCCTATCCTTTTTCTTTATAACCTATATACTATTTCATTTGTATAGGTAATTACATTTGACTACATTTTCTGTAAAATAGCATACCAAGTGAAAAAATATTGTCACTAACTATAAGTATGGACATATTATATTCAAAGTGCCATGGAGTTCAACTGATAAGTCATTGTAGATTTCATCCCATCTTGGTAACCTAATACGTGCAATGATAGAATGGCAGGCTTGTCAGATTCAGAGACAGGCTTAAATATAACCTACATTTTATACTAATCACTTTTGATTTGAATTACCAATAGGAAATTGGTAATTCCTAGGATTAAATTACCAATTACCAACACACCTTTGACTCTCTAACAACTAGGGAAAATTATGACTAAGTTGAAAATTACAGATAAAGAATGGTTTGCAACATATTTATAATAATTTGAAGTCTTTGCAAATTGGACAGTCACTATTTTTTAAAATTATTCCCTTCTTTGATTTTTCAGGATCTTACTCACACTTAATTTTGGGTGTTACTCAGGACCCTGTCCTCAATCCTTTCACCTTTTCACTATATATGATTTTCAGGTTGATCAAATCTATCCACATGAGTTGACAAATTCATTTCCAGCGTGTGGAAAATGGACTTTTCCCTTCAAATTGAAAGAATTACATGTTGATGATTTATAAACTGTCATGCATATCTTAATAATACTATGAATGTTTCAGGAAGAAAATTTAAATGAAGTAACATAGAGTGACCAGAGAAAAGAAAGTGTGGGAATTCAAAGTACTCAAAGATGTTCAGTGAAGCCAAAAGTTACCCTGAGAGCAATGAAGTTGGAGTATCAGGTACAGTCAAAATCAGAAATGCCATCTCAGGAATACTTGGGACAATGCAGTGTCATTAAATCTGGGAGACTTAATCAAATGTACATTTTGAGAGGCCATCCTAAACTGTATTTCTTTTTCTTTTATAGAAGGGTTACATATGGAATAGAGAAAAAAAGTTAATGCTTGCAATAATCAAGCTGTTGTCTACAGTATAGATATGAAAACTAGGTTTGAGGTAACTGGATGATTTCAGAAGATATTTAGGTAACAACCCAAACAGGCTAGGCTTTTATGAAGTTCAGAGTGTAAAGCAAGGAAGAGAAAACATCACGCTCAGACTCCCAGGGTGGATAAATGAGTTATTGCTCTGGGACCACAGGAGTAAAAGCAGTGTGTTTAATGAAGACACAAAGCAGCAGTGCTTCGGACATACTGAGTGTGCAAGACTGTAAACTATTAAAATAGAAGGCTCCCTTGAATAATCCTAACCTGTGTGCCTGAAGCAGAGAGGAAGAATTCTGGAGGGCCTGTAGTTTCTAAGACATTATTTAGGAAGTGACCAAGGAAAGAATGACAAAGGAAAGACAGGCACTGAGGAAAATTTAAAAAATGTAGGGATGGATAAACAAAGAAATATACGATGAGAAGCAGAAGGAAAAGGAAGAGAAGAGAGGGTGTCAGTAAGAAGAAATAGTAAGAAAGTGTCAAATATTGTTGGACAGTGCAGTATGATTTTGTGTGAAAATTGCCCAGAAAAATGTATTACTATAGAAGCATTGAAGACTTTCATAAGAAGAGTTTCAGTGGAGTTTAGAGTTGTTGCTGATGTTGGTGGGGGAGGGATTATAGATGAAATGAGAAAGTGGAGGAAGCAAGATGAGATTACTCCCTGAGAATGTCTGCCAGGTCAGGGGGAAGAAGCTATAAGTCTAAAAGGGAGGAGTGTGAGACAAAGGAAACAATTATTTTTTTTCTCTGAGATTTTAATTGGTTCGTGGAGTTTATGGATATCTCCTGTTTGCTTTCCAGATCTACTCTGTGTCCAGGAAGTTAAACCATAATATATATATTTATCTTGCTTTCATTCGAGTTTGGCAAATGAGAGCCCCTTTAAAGTAAGAGGAAAGGAGCAGGACACAGATGTTGATTCCCTCACTTGATTTGTAGGTTCCCATGAGCTGTTGTGCCCCTTCACTGACCACATCAAATTGTTCCCAAGCCTCAGTCTCCATAGAGCCTCCCTGGCTTGGGTTCAAGTACAATCCACTCAGCCCCTCAGGCTGACTGGCAGAAAAGATCCTACTCTGTCCTTTGGTTTTTCGTATACCTTGCACCCATTTGTAAATAGTCTTCTATTAAAATAGCTTCAAATTTCTTATTTCGAGTGGGCAATCTCATTCCTGCCAGGATCCAATCACACTTAGTAATCTTTGTGTACTCATGGATGATCTTAATACAAGTGTAAAGAAAAAAATCTACAGGAAAAAGAGAATAATCAAGAGAGAGAGGGCTGTGTGGTAGGACAAAGATCTAGAAATCTAGTGGCAACATTAGCTTTAGACAGGAAGAGGGACAGATCTGTCATTAAATAATAAATTAACCAAATGGAGAGAACAGATGGAGACATTTGTCAGAGTAGAGATTGTGGTAGAAATCTGAGGGAGTTATTATCTGATGACATCTATTGTCTCTGGAATTCAGAAGTATGGTTATTTTCTGTGAGTGATGGCAACAGAATATAATTGAGAATTCAAGGAGAGTGTAAAATATTTCACTTTAATTGAATATATATTTTCCTGCATGCTGATACATTGACTTTCATTGAAAAATGATCCTTGTAGCCATATTGTTCTATAGGAGCTGCTATTTTGACTAGAGTTTTCATCTTCCCTAAACCAGAATCAGGGACCATTCTTAGGATTTAGATAGGGGACTTTGAGAAAATGCTGCTCAGACTATATCTGGCATTGAAAATGTGAAATGTAATCCACAAAAGTTGGCAGAAAGTTTCTCAAATTGGGGGAAGAGGTTTGAAGAAAGATAAGAATTTGAAGAAGGGGAGAAGCAGAAAGATAATGGGGGAAAGCTAAAGAGAGGGACAATCAAACGTGGCAGAGTTCCCGTCCCTAATATATCTGGGCCAATTGCATTTTTGCCACTCCCATGGTTTGCTGTTTAAAGGAATAAATTTATCATTGTACTAGTGCTGATCCTACTGGGTTCTGCCTCTTTTCTCAAAAAAATAAAAAAAATAAAATAAAGTCTTCATCTGTAAAAACTTAGGCAGTATTGAAGTTCAGTCAAAGGTAGAGATCATAAATTTATGCTGGCATCAGTCTTCAGATATGTGTGCTATTCCTCCATCAGTGCTGAGCAGATGAAGTAGAGAGAATAAGAGACTTGGATTAACCAGGAATTGAGGAAATTAAGGGAAATTTACTTTTTGTGTGTGTGCCAGTGAATGATAAGTGGAATGCAGCCTCACTTCTTGACCTTGAAGTTTCAGTGGTGTACACAAAATTGCTGCCCTGAAGAGGGCTGGAAGCAGTATGACATAACTACAATGGAGATGGTTTTAATGAAGCAAGAAGGTAAAGCCTATAGAAAATAAATATATAGGCAGGTTGTTAATTGTACAAGGAATGCAGTGACAATAGCAGTAGAAGTTTGGTCCATGAAAGAAGCAGCATAATACGGAATAAAGGGATTAGAAAAAAATGCACTGTAAAGATTTTATGTTGGCAATTATCAGAGTTTTCGGAGATCTGAGATAACCTAGACTTAAGAAGGCACACACAAAAGGGGCAAGATTAATCCTAGAGACTCGTAACAGTGGAATAGTATACAGACAAGCCATTCATCGGATGACAATTGTAGACTCTGAACAAATTACAAAAACAACTATCTGAAAGCACTAAAGAGTGATCAGTAGCAAGCAGACATTGGAGAGGAGTCAACCCATAAATGAAAGAAACTTTAACTGGATAAAATTTGTGCTTATGTGGCTTCTCACCTGAGGGCACCTTCAGTCCACTCTGTATGGGCAGTGGAAGCAATGGCAGAAAGCTACAATTTTTCAAGTGTGAAGAGTCAGAGGACAGTCTGAGACTTCCATAATAGCATAAAAGTGACCCAAGAAAAGAGAGAAGAAAATATAAAGAAGCACTAAGATCTCATACGACAGTTCTAATCCTGGTTAATGCTTGAACAGCACACAGGTAAGGAAATTCTAAGGTTCCCACTGAAAGCAACCAATAAAAATGTGAAGATCTAAGTAGTTTCAGCTGCTTCCAAACCACTGAGGCAGAATTTGGAATTTTAGTTCAGCCATGCTAACATCATACCACAATTAATAGCATCATTACTTAGAGGAACAAAACAGAATGCAAGGGCCACACAGAATATCTTCACAATGCCAAGAATGAAATTAAATGTTACTACAGAGATTTCATAATTAGAATGCCTTCACTATAAGACTTGTTGAAGGAAATTCTTTAAGCTGAAGGGAAATAACACCAAATGGAAATTCAGATTTATAAGCAGACATGAAGGCCTTGAAAATGGGAAATATCTAAGCAAATGAACTAGAATATATACTGTTTCTTCTCTTAATTTATTTAAAACACTACAACTGTTTCAAGTGAACTTTACAAAACTGAATTGTGGGAAATATAACATAAATATGCATAATAGATATGGCAACAATAGTATAGCAAATGGGGCAAATGGAACTATTTTGGTGTGATATTCACATATCTTCTGTGAAATAGCACAAATTAACACTAAGTAGACTATACAAATGGGAACAATTTAAAAATAATGTAAATAAGTATGGGTATGATTAAAACCAATAAATTTGTTTAAATAAAAGTATTTAACAAAAAGGAAAATATAAAGTAGAATAAAAATGAAACAAACAATAGGACAAATTGAAAACAAAAGCCAAATGGTGGACAAAAATTCAATCACAGCATAATTACATTGAATGATAATGAGTTTAAAAAAATCAAATGAGGTTCACATTGTCCAATTTATTTAGACTTTAATTAGTCTCAAGAATGCTCGTAAATATAAAGGCATAGAAAAGTTGAAAAAAGGATAGATGTATACTATTTTAAAACAGCATAAAAATTGATGAAGCTATATTTGTTTACCAAAAGTGGGGTCAGACTGCTCACCTCTCAAAAGCCAACAAAAGGGCAAGGTTGATAGAAAGAAAAGTTTGCTTTATTTCGGATGCCAGTAACCAGCGCAGTCCTGTCCAAAGGCCAACAGCCCTGGCAATCAGTGGGCAAGAGCTTTTATAGGCAGAGGGAGGAGGCTACATGCAGAAACAGCACAGTCAGCTCTGACAGTCACCTTGAAATTGGTCATGCAGTCGTCTGATCAGGATCATCTTGATTATCTTAAGTACAATTAGTCTTCAGTTCCAGGGTTGATTTGTTCCCATTTCTCTGAGGCCAGTTCTTGGAATTGTGGCAGGTTATGTCATGGCTACAGTCTGGTCATCATGAAGTTAACTTCTTCCACCTGGTGGGGATTTCAGCATCTACAAAACAGCTCAAAGTAAAGTATGGGGTTCAGAATTATATCTATAGTCCTTGAGGAGAAGAAAAAGGTCCTTGACTTTGCTTACTGAGTACACTATTATTATTTGGTTTTGCTGGACTGTTTTCCTTGCTTCTGCATTTTCTCACTTTTCTGATCAAACATACTCTTTGACTAAAATTTTTCCACAGACAAAAGGCAGGCGTGGGACACTGGTGGGCTGGAGGGGTGGGGACAAGGACCACGGGGTTCTGCTCGGTGTCTAATTCATCTTAGAGAAAATACATTCAGGACCAGAAGTAGAATGTGAATATCATAGTAATAAAAGATGGATTCATCAGTGATTCCAGCAAGGAACATGCAGAGTGGGGACCACCTATCAACTGCACAGGTTGTTGTTGTAAGTCTCTATGTGGATCGGTGATCTGTTCCATAGGTAAAGATAATTGAAACAGAAATTCCTATCTAGAAGTGTTCTCATAACTAAAACCTAGTAAATGTGGCATTGGGGCGATTTGGGGAAGAGGATGCAAGGACGGCGAGGCAATTCTAATGATGTCCAGAAGAGCAGTGAGGAAACTATCAGAGGCTCGACAAGTAGAAGGATATCACGTATGACCACAAGCTCGCGAGATCCTTACCCGTGTTAAAGTGACAAATAGAAGATATGCACAATGACCTCATAGACTTGGCAGAGAAGATTTCAGGGCACAATGTTGAAATTACCCAATAGTTTAGTTTAATGGTCTTTGATAAACTAGGAGGGGAAGGAGATAAGCTAACGATGAGCTTGTTTTCAACCAGATTTTAGAAAAACTATTTTTAACCCAGGACTGCTGTGCTGAAAAATAAATATGATTGTTATTTCCAGGCTTTCCATCTGGCAAAGATTTTCAAAATGGGCTCAGGATAATGATCAGATCTAGGATATTACCAGTAAAATTGGGCTTCACGGGCAAGATCAAGGGTGCATGGCTTTAAAACCCTTTGTTAAGACTATAGAATAAGTTAAGCCAGAGGCATGTAAACCCCCTCAGCTAGACAAAAACATTTCTAAACACCTTGAGGAAAATGCCTAGCCCTCAGCCCAAGGTAGAGAGGAACTAATTCAAAGCAGTATATGGGTCTTGCAGGAAGGAAGCTGAGAAAGTCATTGCTTAGGGCTTAGGGCAAAGCAGGGCTCACAGAAGGACTGGGGACCAGGCTTTTCTCTGTACCTTCCTCCTCTCCTCCCCCCTTGAATGAGGGCTCACGGCACTGCCTCAGCTTTGTATATTGACAGTGTGGGCAAGCAGATAACTTGTCTTTTAATCAAATTGTCTCCAAGTCAGGACAAGCCAAATGTAAGCACTAAAACAGAGAAAATATATTCAAGTAGCTTCTTTAACATGTGAGCTTTAATGATAGCTTAGATTGCAAGCTAGCGTTGCAAGCTAATTCCAATGGGGTAGAGTATTTTTGAAAGAAAAGAATATATCTTTCACATTAGAGGTGTGAGTTATAGTTTCCAGAGATTGGATTGTGGTATTTAATTTCTTAAAATGGCCACTGATTATCCCTTTGGTCAACTGGGGCTGGTTGACCACCCTTCTGTCCATGTGGCCCTCCATATAACTATCTTAGGCTTCTTTACAACATGGTAGAAGGCAGAGATTTGGGTTATGCTTCTACAAACCATGGAACAACAAAGGCTGCTAGCAATCCAAATATTGAATGTGAGAGAGGCATGGAACAGATTCTCTTTCAAAACTCTCAGAAAGTACCTACCCTGTCAACACCTTGATCTTGGATTTCTTGAGCCTCCAGAATGTGGGGTAATAAATTTCTGCCTTTTTTTTTTTTGGGGGGGGGGGGGGGGGCGGTACGCGGGCCTCTCATTGTTGTGTCCTCTCCCGTTGCGGAGCACAGTCTCCGGATGCACAGGCTCAGCGGCCATGGCTCACGGGCCCAGCTGCTTTGCGGCATGTGGCATCTTCCCAGACCGGGGCACGAACCCGTGTCCCCTACATCGGCAGGCGGACTCTCAAAAACTGCGCCACCAGGGAAGCCCTAAATTTCTGCTTTTTAAGTCCCCCAAGCTATGGTGAAGCCCTAGCAAACTGTACAGGTGGAGGCAAAAGATACCATAAAACACCTTATAACAGACAACAACAAACAAGGATTTGGTGAAAATATCAGTACTGCTGATACTGAGAAACCTTGTTCTTAGATCAAATGCTTGGGGGAAGGAACAAGAAACTGCCAGCCCTTAAGAACTTTGCTGAAAAATTAATAAGAAACACTTGTGTAGGGTAGACCATTCCCAGAGCTCATCCAGATTCAGGAAGAGGGCACAGACCTTCCCTGCTCAGTCTGCACATGGCCACAGAGTATGTACATGCCATCTACATGCAGAATCTACACTTTCCTCCAAGTCTTCTTCTGTCATAGCATCAGGCTTGTGTTGAGGTTAGAAAATAGAAATTTCTAAAAAGCCCTTATACAAAAGCTACAAAAGCATAGAAACTTAGGACCGAATTAAAATTAAGAATGTGTATGCAGAAAACTGTAAAACACTGCTGAGAAAAATTTAAAAATGTTTATACAGATGGAAAAAATGTAACCTGATCATACCTTGGAACAATATATCTATAAATTCAATGCAGTGTGTGCTATAATACAAGTGTGTGTATTATTTTTTTAATTGACAATTTGATTTAAAATAGGGAAATGTATGAACTTACAATGGCAAAACAATCTACTGAATAAAAGAACAAGTCTTTTGGAAGTTATAATATCTGACTTCATGACTTAATATCAAAAGAATATTTTACCAGAAAGAAAGGAAGAAAGGAAGAGGAGGAAAATTGATCAATGAAAGTGAAATGAGATTCCAGAAATAGAAGCACACTTATACAATTAGTTCATTTTCAACAAGGTTATGAAGCAATTCAACAGGAAAATGCAAGTTTTTTCAACAAATTGTTATGGAATAAGTAGGTATTTATGTGGGAAAAAATGGCATTGACTTCTACCTCGTACCCTACATGCACGTATTTATTATACTATACTAGAATATGGACAATGGTATTAGATGATTGGGTGAAATTACTAGGGTTGAACAAGTAAGTAAATAAATTGTAGATAATGGGAACCAAGCTGCTTACTGTCAGAGAAAAACATTGTAAATATAAATAAATAAGTAAGGAAGGCAGGAACAATCTATGTGGTGATGGATTAGTCAGAGATATCTGAATGGGTACTTGGTTCCTGACAGTATTTCCAAAGTGTTAGGTAGACTTTTGGACAGTGTTCTCTCTTCTACGTGTTTGAACAAATGTATTCAGCATTATAGTATCATACAGAGTATTTTCATTGCCTGAAAAATCCTCTGTGCTCTGCCTATTAGTCCTTCTCTCCTCATTAATCTCTGGCAACTGCTAATAATTTTATTGTCTCCATATAGTTTTCTCTCTTCCAGAATGTCATATAGTTGGAATCACATAGTATGTAGATTTTTCAGGTTGACTTCTTTCACTAAGTAATATGCATTCAAGTTTTCTCCAAATCGTTTTGTGGCTTGAGAGCTCATTTCTCTATAGTGATGCATAATATTCCATTGTCTGGATGTATCATTATATTAATTCATTCACCTAATCAAGGATGTCTTGAGTTGCTTTCAGGTTTTGGCAATTATGAATATAGCTGCTATAAACATCTGTGTGAAGGTTTTTGTATGGACATAAGTTTTCAATTCCTTTAGGTAAATACCAAGGATCTTGATTACTGGGTCATATGACAAAAGTATGCTTATTTAAACTGCCAAACTGTCTAGCAAGCACCTGTGCCATTTTTCATTCTCACCAGCAGTGAATGAGAGTTCCTATTGTTCCACATCCTCACCAGCATTTGGTGTTGTCAGTGTTTTTGTATTTTGGCCATTTTAATACGTGTTAAGTGGTATCTCATGGTTGTTTTAATTTGCATGTCCTTGATGACATGTGATGTAGAGCATCTTTTCATATGTTTGCTTGCCATCTGTATATCCTCTCTGGTGAGGTTTAATTATTATCATTTTTCTTAGCAAAGAAGCACAGTCTAAGGAAGATACTTGGGCAAAGATATCAGTTGCTGGCCAGGACCTATTATTTCTTAGTTCTTTAGTTAAGAATTACTAAGAAATGCTGGATGGGATTCCAGGGATATTCCTTAAAGGTAGCTGATCCAGTTGGGAGATGTGCTATTTCTGTCCTTCAACTTTGCTTTTTCTGCTGCCTGGAACTTGGATATGATGGCTGAGCACCAGCAACTATATTAGACCATGAGGAGTCTTTGAAGATGGAAACTGTGCCCCAGGATGGTAGAGCAGATGACGTGAAGAAGGAAGAAGGTTTCTAGAGAAGCCTCATAATAGCCACAAATTACTTACCCCCAGACTTCTTTTATGAGAAAGAGAAAGAAACATCTGTGCTGTATAATGGGGGTCCCCAACAGGTATGCATATATACCAGCCTGTGGTCTGTTAGGAACCAGGCTGCACAGCAGGAGGTGAGTGGTGACTGAGTGAGCAAAGCTTCATCTGCTGCTCCCCATCATTCGCATTACCTCCTGAACTGTACCTCTCTATCCATGGAAAAATTGTCTTCCAAGAAACTGGTCCCTGGTTCCAAAAATTTGGGGTCTGCTGTTGTATAAGACACACTAGTTTTAGACATTTTATTATAAGTAAATATACTTCTATCTGAAAGAGACACAGTAGCAGAAAGACCTCAACCTCTGGTGATTTTCCATGCCTATAATATGTCCTGTCAAGTGAGGGCTAGGGCATATAGCATGGACTTAGCATTCTTCCTGGACCGTGACCTTATATTATAGACCTATAAAAGAAATGAGAAAGCGCCTGTCCTACCTATGAATGAGAGGCTCCTTGATGGGCCAACAGGTGCCTTACAGTTCAGACAGGGGAGGGGGGAACACTCCGGAAAACATAGGAGGAGTTACAGTAAAATTATGTTATGAAATGTGATACTAAATAAAGCATGTCTTCGGGATCCTCACAAATATTCAGTAACAACTCTCTTGTGGGACAAGGGAAGAAACTGCTGACTCTTTTGAGTGAATAAATTGATACATTTGTTCTAAAAAGGAATCATGTTAATTTATAGTTAGTAATATTTGATATATTCTAATCATGCATATTTTAATGATTTTCTAATGGTATATTCTAATGATAATTCTAATAGTATTTTCTAATCATATTACCCAGGGTGTGAGATGTCCTGTGGAAGCATCCTTGATTGCTCTTCCTATCCCTGGTAACTAACTTGATTCATTCATGGGTCTTCAATAGAATGGTCACCACAAGAAGCAGCTCTGAACCAGGCTTAGGCAACTCAGACCCAGCTCTGGGACATCCTAAGCCATGTGTTTCCACAGGCATTGTATTAACAATGGGTGCTCTCAGCACTGACCAGAACCCCAGCATGACCTCTGGACCTCTCAGGGATGGGATGTTGATCCATTCTTAACAAAAGTGTGCCTGGCTCCACTCAGCCTTCTTTGGACGCCACTCAGCCTCCTTGGGTTTCTACTCCCTAACAGTGAAGGATAGTGTGTCCATTGCTCCTTTAAATCACTCTCTCCAGGACCTACATCTCCCTGAATGTTGGATGCTCATCTTCATGGAGTCATGAACTCTCAGGGCTGCTGGAGACCCTACAAGATCACTTATTTCATTAAGGCATCTCTGAAGGAAGTCTGTGGCTTCATAATAACCTGCACTCCACCCACATGGTAGTAACCAAACTTACTAGATGTGAAAAAGTAAGCAAATAAGTTATTTGCTGTTTAGGGTTGAGGGTTGAATTGCATGCCCCCAAAAATATATGATGAAGTTCTAACCCCTGGTACCTGTGAATGTGCCCTTATTTGGAAAGAGGGTCTTTGCAGATGTAGTTACTGAACACAAGGTCATAGTGGAGTAGTGTGGGTACCAATCCAAAGACTGGTGCCGTTATAAGAAGAGAAAACAGACACACAGCAGAGAAGGCCCTGTGAAGACAGAGACAGAGATTGGAGGGATATAGCCACAAGCCAAGGAATGCCAAGGATTACCAGCAACCATCAAAGTCAGAAAAGAAGGATCCTCCACTAGAGCCTTCAGAGGGAACAGAGCCTACTCTCACCTTGATTTCAGACTTTTAGTCTCCAGAAGTATGAGAGAGCATGTAGCAACTGCTCTCTTGTTTGTAGCCCGTCCTTCAGTGCACAAATGCCTTACCACACGAGTGCCTGGAACTTTGCTCATGAGCCTCCTCTGCCTGGAAACTCCAAACACTCTTTTTTTTTTTTTTCTGGAGAACGCCTACTGCAGAATTCAAGCTTATGACATTTAATACCTGAATTAGTTATATATTTCCTAATAATATCCTTGTTCTGTTTATTAAACCAACAGTAGATAGCATTAGCAAATATAAATCAAGTCACAGTAGAAAACATATGTTAAGACTTTATGAATGAAATAAGTGACAGCAGAAGTCTCTTTCAATCTTTGCAAAAAAAAGATATTGAAGAATTACTAAATGGTCACAGAAAGGTAATGGCTGATGAAAAATTAGAGGCAGTAACACAGGACTGCATAATAAAAATGCATTGGCAATTTAAAGTAATGTTGGTATAACTTAACTATCAGAAATGTTGTATTTATGAACTGAGTTTCAAAGTATACCCTGTATAAGAGTGACTTGTACTAATCTTGAGATGCTTGTGTTGGAGGATCACTACCATGGGCAGGCTTTTATAATGACCCTTCCTTTGTGCTCCAGCATACCTTTACTAGGGTTTAATTTAAACAAGACTTGCATTCAGACATACATCTATTTGTTATCTAACATTCAAGATCCATGAGGCCTGGAATTATTTTGCTTTTCTCTTTTTCTTTCTTTTATTTTTTTATATCTTTATTGGAATATAATTGCTCTACAATGCTGTGTTAGTGTTCACTTTATAACAAAGTTAATCAGCTATATGTATACGTATATCCCCATATCACCTCCCTCTTACTTCTCCCTCCCACCCTCGCTATCCCACCCCTTTAGGTGGTCACAAAGCACTGAGCTGATCTCCCTGTGCTATGCGGTTGCTTCCCACTAGCTATCTATTTTACATTTGGTAGTATATATAAGTCCATGCCACTCTCTCACTTCGTCCCAGCTTACCCTTCCCCCTCCCCGTGTCCTCAAGTCCATTCTCTACATCTGTGTCTTTATTCCTGTCCTACCCCTAGGTTCTTCAGAAACAATTTTTCTTTTTTTTTTGGATTCCATATATATGTGTTAGCATACGGTATTTGTTTTTCTCTTTCTGACTCACTTCACTCTATATGACAGTCTCTAAGTCCATCCACCTCCTACAAACAACTCAATTTTGTTTCTTTTTATGGATGAGTAATATTCCGTTGTGTATATGTGCCGCATCTTCTTTATCCATTCATCTCTCAGTGGACACTTAGGTTGCTTCCATGTGCTGGCTATTGTAAATAGAGCTGCAATTAACATTGTGGTACGTAACTCTTTTTTTTTTTTTTTATTTTTTGCTGTACGCGGGCCTCTCATTGTTGTGGCCTCTCCCATTGCGGAGCACAGGCTCCAGACGCGCAGGCTCAGCGGCCATGGCCCACGGGCCCAGCCGCTCTGCGGCATGTGGGATCTTCCCTGACCAGGGCACAAACCCATGACCCCTGCATCGGCAGGTGGACTCTCAACCACTGCGCCACCAGGGAAGCCCCATAACTCTTTTTGAACTATGGTTTTCTCAGGGTATGGTATGTGCCCAGTAGAGGGATTGCTGGGTCATATGGTAGTTCTAGTTATAGTTTTTTAAGGAACCTACATACTGTTCTGCATAGTGGCTGTATCAATTCACATTCCCACCAACAGTGCAAGAGTGTTCCCTTTTCTCCACACCCTCTCCAGCGTTTATCGTTTGTAGATATTATGATGATGGCCATTCTGACCGGTGTGAGATGATATCTCATTATAGTTTTTTTGTGTGTGTGTGTGGTACGCGGGCCTCTCACTGTTGTGGCCTCTCCCGTTGAGGAGCACAGGCTCCGGATGCGCAGGCTCAGCGGCCACGGCTCACAGGCCCAGCCTCTCCGCGGCATGTGGGATCTTCCCAGACCGGGGCACGAACCTGTGCCCCCTGCATCGGCAGGCGGACTCTCAACCACTGCGCCACCAGGGAAGCCCTCATTATAGTTTTGATTTGCATTTCTCCAATGATTAATGATGTTGAGCATTCTTTCATGTGTTTGTTGGCAGTCTGTATATCTTCTTCTTTGGAGAAATGTCTATTTAGGTCTTCTGCCCATTTTTGGATTGGGTTTTTTTTTTTTTTTTTTTTTTGATATTGAGCTGCATGAGCTGCTTGTATATTTTGGAGATTAATCCTTTGTCAGTTGCTTCAT
>RJWK010027277.1:0-26533 GCA_004363435.1 Platanista minor
TCTGTTTCATGTGTATCTATCTTATCTAGTCCAGTGGACTATAAGGCCCTTAAGGATAGAGACAGTGTCTTTCTTCTCTATTTTCTACAGCTCCTAGCCCAATATTGAGCCAAGAGCAGATAGAAAGCATTGATTAATTGATGGAGTGACTGAATTGTTAATAGGCATGGCTTCTGTCTTCTCTGCTTCAGGTATGTGGACAGCCAACGCCATACCATTCAGGGAGACTATATAGATACCATGGACGAGCTTGCTGATCTGGTGGGCGTCAGGCCCAATCTGCTGTCCCTGGCCTTCACTGACCCCAAACTGGCATTACAGTTATTTTGGGGACCCTGTACTCCAGTCCAGTATCGACTACAGGGCCCTGGAAAGTGGGATGGAGCTCGAAAAGCTATCCTCACCACAGAAGATCGTATCAGGAAGCCGCTAATGACAAGAGTAACTGAAAGCAACAATTCCACAACTTCAACAATAACAATGGCCAGGTTTATGCTGGCTGTGGCTTTCTTTGCTATAATTATGACGTATTTTTAGCTGTTCCATTGTCATTGTCCCAGTTTTCTTTGAAAGCTGGATCTGGAGATGCCTTTAGAACCTGACAAGATTGAACAACTCTCAGCTTCACATTGCCCAGAAATCCATACTTTTTTTTCCTCTTTCCAAAGCATTAATCCTTTTTCCTCTTTTCCCTACAGTGAAATCCCACCTTTTCATTTGTACTGACTTACTGCCCTTACTCTTATGACACATTACTTTTTCCTTTCACTCATTCCTGGACTGTGAGCTCAGATACTCTTTAAGTCATCTTTGTTTTGTCCTTAGCAGAGTTCCTGACTTGTGGTAGGTGCTTTATTTTCTTTTTTTCACATCTTTATTGGAGTATAAAGGCTTTACAATACTGTGTTCGTTTCTGCTGTACAACAAAGTGAGTCAGCTATATGTATACATGTATCCACATATCCCCTCCCTCTTGAGCTTCCCTCCCACCCTCCCTATCCCATCCCTCTAGGTTTCACAAAGCTCTGAGCTGATCTCCCAATGCTATGCAGCAGCTTCCCACTAGCCATCCATTTTACATTTGGTAGTGTATATATGTCAATGCTACTCTCTCACTTCACCCCAGCTTCCCCTTCCCCACCGTGTCCTCAAGTCAGTTCTCTATGTCTGCATCTTTATTCCTGCTCTGCCACTAGGTTCATCAGTACCGCTTCTTTAAATCCCATATATATGCGTTAGCACATGGTATTTGTTTTTCTCTTTCTAACTTACTTCATTCTGTATGACAGATTCTAGGTCCATTCACCTCAGCACAAATAACTTAATTTCGTTCATTTTTATGCCTGAGTAATATTTTCCATTGTATATATGTGCCACATCTTCTTTATCCATTCATCTGTTGATGGACACTCAGGTTGCTTCCATGTCCTGGCTATTGTAAATAGTGCTGCAATGAACATCGTGCTACGTGACTCTATTTGAATTACGGTTTCATGCCCAGTAGTGGGATTGCTGGGTCATATGGTAGTTCTATTTTTAGTTTTTTAAGGAACCTCCATACTGTTCTCCATAGTGGTTGTATCAATTTACATTCCCACCAACAAGAAGAGGGCTGCCTTTTCTTCACACCCTCTGCAGCATTTATTGTTTGTAGATTTTCTGATGATGCCCATTCTAATGGGTGTGAGGTAATACCTCATTGTAGTTTTGATTTGCATGTCTCTAGCAATTAGTGATGTTGAGCAACTCTTCATGTGCCCCTTGGCCATCTGTATTTCTTCTTTGGAGAAATATCTATTTAGGTCTTCTGCCTATTTTTGGATTGGGTTGTTTGTTTTTGTGTACTGAGCTGCATGAGCTGATTGTATATTTTGGAGATTAATCCTTTGTCAGTTGTTTCGTTTGCAAATATTTTCTCCCATTCTGAGGGCTGTCTTTTCATCTTGTTTATGGTTTCCTTCGCTGTGCAAAAGCTTTTACATTTCATCACGTCTCAGTTGTTTATTCCTGTTTTTAATTCCCTTATTCTAGGAGGTGGGTCAAAAAGGATCTTGCTGTGATTTATGTCATAGAGTGTTCTGCCTATGTTTTCCTCTAAGAGTTTTATAGTGTCTGGCCTTACATTTAGGTCTTTAATCCATTTTGAGGTTATTTTTGTGTCTGTAGTTAGGGTGTGTTCTAATTTCATTCTTTCACATGTAGCTGTCCAGTTTTCCCAGCACCACTTATTGAAGAGGCTGTTTTTCTCCACTGTATATTCTTGTCTCCTTTATCAAAGATAAGATGACCCTATGTGCATGGGTTTATCTCTGGGCTTTCTATCCTGTTCTATTGATCTATATTTCTGTTTTTGTGCCAGTACCATACTGTCTTGATTACTGTAGCCTTGGAGTATAGTCTGAAGTCAGGGAACCTGATTCCTCCAGCACCGTTTTTCTTTCTCCAGATTGCTTTGGCTATTTGGGGTCTTTTGTGTTTCCATACAAATTGCAAAATTTCTTGTTATAGTTCTGTGGAAAATGCCACTGGTAATTTGATAGGGATTGCATTGAATCTGTAGATTGCCTTGGGTAGTATACTCATTTTCAAAGTATTGATTCTTCCAATCCAGGACCAAGGTATACCTGCCCAAGTCTTTATGTTATCTTTGATTTCTTTCATCAGTGTTTTATAGCTTTCTGAGTACAGATCTTTTGCCTCTTTAGGTAGGTTTACTCCTAGGTATTTTTTGTTTTTGTTGTGATGGTAAATGGGATGGTTTCCTCAATTTCTCTTTCAGATCTTTCATTGTTACTGTACAGGAATGCAAGAGATTTCTGTGCATTAATTTTGTATCCTGCAACCTTACCAAATTCATTGACTAGTTCTGGTAGTTTTCTGGTGGCATCTTTAGGATTTTCTATGTATAGTACCATACCATTGGCAAAGTCAGTTTTAGGTCTTTTCCAATTTGTATCCCTTTTATTTCTTTTTCTTCTCTGATTGCTGCAGCTAAGACTTCCAATACTGTGTTGAATAATCGTGGCAAGGGTGGACAGCCTTCTCTTGCTCCTGATCTTAGAGGAAATGCTTTCAGTTTTTCACCATTCACAATGATGTTTGCAGTGGGTTTGTTATATATGGCTTTTATTATGTTGAGGTAGGTTCCCTCTATGTAGTTTTTATCATAAATGGGTGTTGAATTCTGCCAAAAGCTTTTTCTGCATCTATTAAGATGATCATAGTTTTTCATAGTTTTTATGATAGTTTTTATCATAAATTTTCTGTAGTTTTTATGATAAATGGGTGTTGAATTCTGCCAAAAGCTTTTTCTGCATCTATTAAGAAGATCATATGATTTTTATTCTTTAATTTGTTAATATGGTGTATCACATTGATTGTTTTGCATATACTGAAGAATCCTTGCATCCCTGGGATAAATCCCACTTGACCATGGTGTATGATTCTTTTAATGTGTTGTTGGATTCTCTTTGCTAGTATTTTCTTGAGGATTTCTGTGTCTATGTTCATCCATGATACTGGTCTATCATTTTCTTTTTTTGTAATATCTTTGTTTGGTTTTGGTAACAGGGTGATGGTGGCCCTCATAGAACAAGTTTGGGAGTGTTCCTCCCTCCACAATTTTTTGGAAGAGTTTGAGAAGGATAGGTAACTCTTCTCTAAATGTTTGATAGAATTCACCTGTGAAGGCATCTGGTCCTAAACTTTTGTTTGTTGGAAGATTTTTCATTACAGTTTCAATTTCATTACCTGTGATTGGTCTGTTTATATTTTCTAATTCTTCCTGGTTCAATCTTGTAAAGTTGTACTTTTCCAGGAATTTGTCCATTTCTTCCAGGTTGTCCATTTTATTGGTATAGAGTTGCTTGTAATAGTCTATTATAATATTTGGTATTTCTGCAGTGTCACTTGTAATCTCTTCTTTTCATTTCTAATTTTATTGATTTGAGTCCTCTCCCTTCTTTTCTTGGTGAGTCTGGCTAAAGGTTTACCAATTTTTTTTATCTTCTCAAGGGGCCAGCTTTTAGTTTTATTGATCTTTGCTATTTTCTTTGTTTCTATTTCATTTATTTCTGCTCTGATTATGATTTCTTTCCTTCTACTACCTTTGGGTTTTCTTTGTTCTTTTTCTAGTAGCTTTAGGTGTAAGGTTATATTGTTTATTTGAGATTTTTCTTGTTTCTTGAGGTGAGCTTGAATTGCTATGAACTTCCCTCTTACAACTGCTTTAGCTGCATCCCATAGGTTTTGGATCATTGTGTTTTCGTTGTTATTTGTTCCTAGGTATTTTTTGATTTCTGCAGTGATCTCTTGGTTATTTAGCAGCACACTATTTAGCCTCCATGTGTTTGTGTATTTTACTGGTTTTTTTTTCCTGTAATTGATTTCTAATCTCATAGCGTTTTGGTTGGAAAAGATGCTTGATACGATTTCAGTTTTCTTAAATTTTCCAAGGCTTGATTTGTGACCCAGGATGTGATCTATTCTGGAGAGTACTCCATGTGCACTTCAGAAGTGTATTTTTCCACTTTCAGGTGGAATATCCTAAAAATATCAATTAGGTCTATCTGGTCTATTGTGTCTTTTAAAGCTTGTGTTTCCTTATTTATTTACTCTCAGGATGATCTGTTTCTTGGTGTAAGTGGGGTGTTAAAGTCCCCTACTACTATTGTGTTACTGTTGATTTCTCCTTTTATGGCTGTTAGCATTTGCCTTATGTATTGAGGTGTTCCTATGTTGGGTGCATAAATATTTATAGTTGTTACGTTTTCTTCTTGGATTGATCCCTTGATCATGATGTAGTGTCCTTCTTTGTCTCTTGTAATAGTCTTTATTTTAAAGTCTATTTTGTCTGATATGAGAATTGCTACTCCAGCTTTCTTGTGATTTCCATTGGCGTGGAATATCTTTTTCCATTCCCTCACTTTCACTCTATATGTGTCCCTAGGTCTGAAGTGGGTTTCTTGTAGACAGCATATATAAGGGTCTTGTTTTTGTATCCATTCAGCCTGTCTGTGTCTTTTGGTTGGAGCATTTAATCCATTTACATTCAAGGTTATTATCAATATGTATGTTCCTGTTACCATTTTCTTAATTGATTTGGGTTTGTTTTTGTGGGTCTTTTTCTTCTCTAGTGTTTCCTGCTTAGAGAAGTTCCTTTAGCATTTTGTTGTAAAGCTGGTTTGGTGGTGCTGAATTCCCTTAGCTTTTGCTTGCCTGTAAAGTTTTCAATTTCTCTGTCAAATCTGAATGAGATCCTTGCCAGGTAATCTTGGTTGTTGGTGTTTCCCTTTCATCACTCTAAATATGTCCTGCCACTCCCTTATGGCTTGCAGAGTTTCTGCTGAAAGATCAACTGTTAACCTTATGGGGATTCCCTTGTATGTTATTTTTTGCTTTTCCCTTGCTGCTTTTAAATTTTTTATTTTTATTTAATTTTTGATAGTTTGATTAATGTGTGTTTCAGCATGTTTCTCTTTGGGTTTACCCTGTATGGGACTCTCTGCGCTTCCTGGACTTATTTCCTTTCCCATGTTAGGCACGTTTTCGACTATGATCTCTTCTCAGACCCTTTCTTTTTCTCTTCTTTGGCAACCCCTATAATTCGAATGTTTGTGCATTTAATGTTGTCCCAGAGGTCTCTGAGACTGTTCTAAATTATTTTCATTCTTTTTTCTTTATTCTGCTCCCTGGCAGTTATTTCCACTATTTTATCTTCCAGCTCACTTATCCATTCTTCTGCCTCAGTTATTCAGCTGCTGATTCCTTCTAGAGGATTTTAAATTTCAGTTACTGTGTTGTTCATCACTGTTTGTTTGCTGTTTAGTTCTTCTAGATGCTTGTTAAATGTTTCTTGTATTTTCTCCATTCTGTTTCTGAGATTTTGGATCACCTTTACTATCATTACTCTGAATTCTTTTTCAGGTAGGTTGCCTGTTTCGTCATTTATTTGGTCTTGGAAGTTTTCACCTTGCTCCTTTGTCTGTAACACATTTTTTTTTGTCATCTTTTTTTTAAATTTGATGGGTGGGGCTGTATTCCTGTGTAACTGGTTGTTTGGCCTGAGGCATCCAGCACTGGAGCTTGCAGGCAGGTGGATTGAGCTGGGTCTTGGTGCCGAGATGAGGACTTCCGGGAGGCCTCACTCCAATTAATATTCTCTAGGGTCTGAGGTTCTCTCTTAGTCCAGTGGTTTGGACTCAGAACTCCCACCACAGGAGGTCAGGCCTGACTTCCGGCCTGAGAACCAAGATCCCGAAAGCCACATGGCGCAAAAGAAAAAAAAAAAAAAAAAAAAAAAAAAAAAAAAAAAAAAAAAAAAAAAAAAAAAAAAAAAAAAAAAAAAAAAAAAAAAAAAAAAAAAAAAAAAAAAAAAAAAAAAAAAAAAAAAAAAAAAAAAAAAAAAAAAAAAAAAAAAAAAAAAAAAAAAAAAAAAAAAAAAAAAGGAGCAGTACAAGAACAAAGAATAAAAAACAAAATAAAATTAGAAAGATAAAAAATATATAAGGAAAAATAAAAATATAATTGAAACAACTGCAACAAGATAAAACAAAACCACAACAGAAAAAAGAAAGGGGGGAAAAAAGGGGGGGAACAAGCCAAAAGGAGCAGAACAATAACAAAATATAAAGAATAGAATTAAACTAAATAAAAGATTTATTAGAAAAAATAAAAATATACATGAATCAACAAGAATGAATCAAGGTAAAACAGAACCTCAATCTAAAAGAGAAAAAAGAGAAAAGAAAAAAAAAAAGCCTTGGCTATGGGGCACAGAGTTTAGGCACGGGTGGAAATTAGGCAGTGGTGGGCTTTAGCATGGTGGGGGAACCTAGGCGAGAGATGGGTGACTTTTGGGCATGGGGCATGGCCTAGGCTCAGGACCCATGCAGCCGGAAAAGGCCTTGGGGGCGGGGCCTAGGCGGGCTCCGTTCAAACGCGGGGCAGGGGCTCTGATTAGGGTCTGCGCAGAAGGGGAAAGGCAGCACATCCAAAGGGGAGCCTCTGGAGTGTGGAGTTCCGGAGTTTGGAGGTAAGGCCCTGGGTGAGGGTGTGTGGGTGGGGTTTAGACCCAGTGAGGTTGGAGGGGCTCTCAGGTCTCCGAGTGTAGACTGAGGGCCCTGGGTGGGGTGTAGGGGCTGGGCTTGGGCTCTGCACAGCAGGAAGGAGGCCCCGAAGTAAGAGGATTAGGCCTGGGAGCCCAACAGGCTCCCTGGTGCCTAAGTGGACAGGGAAAGTGCTGGCCACGTTCCCTTCCATTCCTCTGCACCACCCTCTAGGGTGTCCCCCCAACTGCCATCCCCTAACTGTGGGTCAGTCCCACTGGGTGTGGGAACTCCGCCCATCCCCCAGCCACCCCTCAGGGGTGCTGGTCCTGTAGGTCCAGCCTTTACTTTTGCTCCCCCTTCCCTCCCTCCCACTCCCTCAGGACCCGCATGGCTGGAGGGGGCCTCAGTGGGCAGAGGATCAGGCCCGGGATCTCAGCAGGCTCCCAGGGGCCCAAGAGGGCAGGGGAAACCTGGGCATGCTCCCTTTTGATCCTCTGCCCTCCCAATGGTCCCCCAATTTCCCCCTTTGGGCATGGGATCCCTTCCCTTCCCAGATCCGCCCCTCAGGGGCACCAGCCCTGTCCCACCTCCACTTCTCCTCCTCCTTCACTCCCCCCTCCTAAGCCCCACATACTACCCCATCACTGGGGGTTCCTCCCATTCCCCTTAGTTGTCTGTGGTCCCCCACCAGTGTCTGGTGGGTGCCCTAGTTATGCAGAGACACGAATTCCACATCCTCTTAGTTTGCCATCTTGACTCTGCCCTTGTGGTAGATGCTTAATAAATGTTTGCTGTCATTTATCAAATATTATGGTGGGGAGCATAAGCCAATATCTACATAAGAAATGGAAGATTCCATGTAACTGTGCTTATGACAGGATTTGGTTTTCTACTAGACTTTTAATCTTTTATTTGTTTTTAATATTGTAACTAAATGTATTTTTCCTCAGAGATAAGAGAAATAATGGTCTTATAACAGTTGTATATATCTAAGATAAGATATATAGATACTTAAACACGTTGTTTCACTAGCTGTTCACTAGTGTGTCTGATACCTTGTCATTTTCACTCTTTTCCTCTAAGCAACACATCTCTATTTTCTCAATGAAGAAACTACCTCCAACATTCTAGGCTCATGTATCATTTTAACAATCTAGCAGCTACCAGTAGGTTCCATTTGGCAGGAAAAATTGGGATTTTAAATGAGCTGTCCAGTCTTTTTTGATCTCTTAGTTCCCATATTAGGATACAAGACTTTAACTTAGGAACTATGATAAGTAGCCATCAACTGCTGTGGTGTGGCCTACACAAGTGATTGGATTTTTCTCCCCCCAACTCCTATTATCTCCCCTCCACACCCTGTCACACAGAGAGCCTAAGTAGTAAGTATTCGAAGAGGTCAGTTATGTAATAAATTAGGATTAATAACTAAATATAGTGGTATTCTGCTTATAACAGTTCTTCTTATGTCATACATTGTAGTTATGAAAAACAAAGCAAATGAAATGAAAACCAGGGCCTCCAGTTTATGTCCAAGTGCTGCTATTGATTCTGTTTTCTCATCCGTAGAAGTTTTGCTCTGTTCTTGTCTGTCAGAATAGTCAACTAAGTGTTAGATGTCCGGCACACCTAATTTCATGAAGAAAGGAACTGCATGTGCCAGCCAAGTGTGTTAATAAATAAGCTGTGGTGTAATACATTTGGGATTGCTACCTATTGCTTACCCAAGAATAAATTCGAACAACTGAAAGAACAACATTAGAAATCGTTTCCCAATGTACAATAAATAAGAGAACCAGAAACGTGAGACTACAACTTCCTCCTAATCAAATAACTATTTGTACAATTCATTGCTATTTCGCCTAATTTTGCCTGTGGAAATGCTTTCTGAGAATTGGAAGGTCTTCTTTCTTCCAGAATCTTTGTGATACTGGGGATTTATCCTCTATTAAAATGGACCTAGTATCTTTTTTTTTTTCGGTACGCAGGCCTCTCACTGTTGTGGCCTCTCCCTTTGCGGAGCACAGGCTCCGGACGTGCAGGCTTAGTGGCCATGGCTCACGGAACCAGCCGTTCTGCGGCATGTGGGATCTTCCCGGACCAGGGCACGAACCTGTGTCCCCTGCATCGGCAGGCGGACTCTCAACCACTGCGCCACCAGGGAAGCCCTGGACCTAGTATCTTTTAATCTGCAGACTATTCTAGTTCAAAATTAAATTGAAAGCCACTTCTTTTCCATTTCCTTCTTTCAACAAATAAATTTGCGTCTTTCAGCATGTAAGTCTGCTGAATTAAAGTCCTTTGATAATGTAATTCCTAGTTATCAGCAATAAGTACCCCAGTTTCCTCTTTAAATAAAAAGCATGTAATTCTAAGCTCATTGACTCTCTCAGTTTCCTTATAATATGAAAGGTTACCCAAAACAAAAAAAAATTGGTTAAATTCTAAACCAAGCTAAAAGTAAGATGTGAATAGGAAAGTGAACTCAAAACAACTCAAGATACAAAGCCCTAGTTACTGATGAATGTGTATTAATCATCAATTTACCACATCTTGCTTTTGTAATTACATTAAAAGGTTGTATCATTTTCCCAATTATATTATACAGAAAAATGCTTTCTTGCAGTGCCAGAAAGTAAGGAAGTGCTCAAAAAGCAAATCGATGGGGGAATGTCACAGGGACACAGGAACCAACTGAAAGTGGTCGCAATGGCCAAAGCTGGAACAATTTGAACAATATAAATAACCTAGTATTGGTTTATAATATAAAGTATAAAAAATACCCATCAGTCTATAATGGTATAAATAAGTGATTGAATAATAAGTGGAGTAGAATACAGAAAACTCCCATATGGAAGAATTTTAAACAATTTGTATAAATACTCTGCCCTCCAGGAGTTGCAGCATAACTCCCCATTCCTTAAGTGTAGGCTGCACAGAGTGACTTCCTTCCAAAGAGCGGTAAAGGAAGAAAAATAACTTTAGAGTGAAGAAATCTGACAAACACTACCTCAGCTGGGTGATCAAGATTAACATCAACAGTAAAGTCATGTGGATAGGATGTACCCTTGATATGATGTGATGAGAAGGGTACTTTGCCTCTGTGGTCTTCCCTAAAACCATGACCCAGTCTAACTATGAGGAAAACATCAGACACACCCAAGTTCAGGAATATCTTACAAAATACCTGACCATCTCAAAAATGTGAAGCTTGTCAAAGAAAAAGGAATGTCTGAGAAACTGTCATAGTATAGAGGAGCCTAAGACCTGATGTCTAAATGCAATGTACCTTGGATGGGATCTTGGGACATAAAAAGACATTAAGTAAAAATTGAAGAAATATTAATAAAGTATGGATTCTGGTTAATAACAATGTACTGATTGGTTTATTGGTTGTGACAAATGTAGCACTGTAATATAAGATGTTAACAATAAAATAAATTGTGTGTGGGATATACAGGAACTCTGTACTAACTTCCCAAGTTTTTCTTAAACCTAAAACTATTCTAAAATTTTAAAATTATTTTAAAAAAAAAGAAATGTATTCTTTTCGTTCAGAATTTGACCCAGAGGCATAGTCTAGTGGAATTTTCTCAGAGGAGGAAGAATATTGGATAGTACCATTCATTTAAATTACTATCTTTTCCCTTGATTACTCTACAAATTAAGTTCTTATAATAAAGCATACTATTACTATAGCAATTTTGTTCCTTTGTTGAATACGTATAGACTACAATTGTAGAGAGGAGCAAATGGTAATGTGAGGTCAAAAGACACATTTTCTTAAAATACTTAGGTAAGTTCTTATAGCTGAGCACATTAAGCCAACAGTCTCCACTAGCAAAATGTATGGTATATTAATAACAAGTACATTCATGAATGAGATAATTTTACTCAAGACTGGATCTGTGAATGGTTACTTTTGTCAGTAGTAATATAATGTATAATACTATACAAACATCCTCCAAACTGCCTACTTGGAATTTCCCAAAGTGCTGTGTTTTTCCATGTTTCTACATACATTCTTATGTTTCCACTTGCCCAACTTATTTCACCTTCAAGATTCACTAATCTGTTATCTGTTCTAGAAACCTCCAGGATGAAATAGGTGACCTATCTTTATGCTTCACACCACACCTGGTATATTGCTCAATTATATTTGGTGACTATCATTTGTCACACTATATAATGTCAATTGTTTCTGTCACCTAGTTCCTCCTTGAACTAGTAAATTCCTTTGAGGAAGATACTTTGTAATTAATCTGTATGTTCCTAGTGCCTAATATACTACCTGAAACACAGTAAGACCTCAGTAAATCAATGATTAATTAAATGATTAATTAATTAAGTTCAACATGGGAGATAAAAATATGGATGAGTTTTTAAAGGAGTAAATAAAATAGTGAATAATCACTATTTTATTAAAAAGTTATTGAGGAGATTATGGGGTGCTTAACATTTTGAAATGTCTGTGGGGCAAGCATGTTCTTCCAGAAAATATTCTGGGATAGATCATTGATGAGTCAGTATGCCATCTCTAATATTCTGTTTGGTTTGAAACACAAGTGACATGTCCTATCCATAACTTATTTCCTCAATAAAACACAGGATTTTAAAAGGCAATATCTGAGTGCAGTAATGAAGGTGGGTGCGTGTCTTCCTTGATCCTCCTTGCTGCCTTGGTCCTCACTGCTGTTTCTCCCTGCTTTCTCAAATTCCCCAGCTTCTTTAAAGCACCCACTACCTCTCCTGTTTGAAATTATTTACAGACCTCCCGTTTACTCCTCTTCATTCAGTGAAGATTTTAGCACCAAGCTTTCCCCCCTCTCTATATATAACTACTCCTGTAGTTAAGTTTTGCAGTTTTTTTAACCTCAATTTTTTTATTGATATATAATTGACATATAACATTATATTAGTTTCAGGTGTACCATATAATAATTTCTATATATATTATGAAGTGATCACCAAAGTAAGTCTAGTTTACATCTATGGCCACAAATAATTAACATATTTTTTTCTTGTGAGGAGAACTTTAAAGATCTACTCTCTTAGCAACTTTCAAATATACAGTACAGTATTGTTAACTGTAGTCACCATGCTGTACATTATATCCCCAGGATTTGTTTATCTTATAACTGGAAGTATTTAACTTTTGACCCCCTTCACCCATTTTGCCCACCCCCCGCCTCTGCCAACCACCAATCTGTTCTGTGCATCTATGAGTTCAGGTGCTTTCTTCTGTTTTTTAGATTCCACATAGAAGTGAGATCATACAATACTTCTCTTTCTCCATCTTACTTATTTCACTTAGCATAATGCCTTCAAGGTCCATCCATGTTGTTGCAAAGGCAGGATTTCTTTCATATCTTTGCTGAATAATATACCATTGTGTATATACACCACAATTTTCTTTCTCTGTTTCTCCACTGATGGACACTTAGGTTGTTTCCATGTTTTGGCTGTTGTGAATAATGCTGCCATGAACATGGATGTGCAGCATTATTCTGTAGTGCACATCTATGTAGGTAATACTTTCACCAATCCAATGTATTAGTTAGGATTAGATTCAACTGCATATAATAGAAAAACCCAAATAACAATGGATTAAACAAGGTTAAAGTTTATTTCCCTCTCATATGAAAAAGTCTGGAGGAAGATAGTCCTGAAATGGTATGGTCCACAGCATCTCTTTGTGCTCCACTATCAGCATATGGCTTCTACCTTATGGTCCAAGATGGCTGCTGGAGCTCCAGCCATTATATGGACATTCTACACAGAAGGAAAGAGAAATATAGAAGGCCATGCCCCTTTTAAGGAAAATTACTAGAAGTTCCATATAACATTTCCACTTAGATCTCATTGTAAGTATTTAGGCGTATATATCTAGCATATATCCAGGGAGGCTAGGAAATGTGTCTTTATACAGAGAGGCAATGTGTCCGGGTAAAATCAAGGTTCTGTTATTAAGGAGGAGGGGAGAATGAGTGTTGAGGTAGACCTTTACCACCTGGCCTCTCACTTCAATGACCTTCTCATTCCAATGACTTTATAATCTACCTATGTCATTACCACCAAAATCTCGATCTCAAGCATACCACTGTCCAAAACCTTCTCTTATCTTTTCAGGACATTCACTCCAGTACTCTAACTCCACAGTTTTTTGACTCCACTTCATGCCCTCCATCAACCTGCTCTATCTTCACTTCCTAGCCTACCTGGTCTATAAGCCATGGTCCAACATTATAACCATATCCTACCATGCACTCTCAATTCCTTAGCCCTTTCCTCCATACTTGTTTGGCTAAACATTACCTTTAGTTATGTGCCTGCACTAAAACACTTAAATATGGCAAGAGAAAAATATCACTGTGCTCATTTGACGTCTTAAATTCATGACCACTAAACCTTGCTTCTTTTTTCTCTAAGAAAATAGAAGCAATCAGAAGACTTTCATATCTTTCCACTCTGTGCCCAAGGTCTGTAATACGGTTAGTCACACAGGCACCCTCTGCCAGCACATATCAAAATTCCAGACTCCCAGAAGGAGAGCAGGTGTTCGGTATAAACCACACGGTTACACAGTATAGGCAAAGAGAACCACTCTTTTCAGTGGGGGTGGTAAGAACCCTCCCAAAAGCCAAATTCCCAGACACCAGCCATCAGCCAAAGATGCAAGGTGGCCTTCCGAAGGATAAGCAATCTCAGGCCTGGAGTTATGCTCCACCTCCTTGTGAAGGCAATATATACATAAATGTGGAATTTTTCTGTATAGGAGATTTGTTCCCCATATTCTGTTTGGTTTTAATTCTTTATTTTTGGAGATATGGGAAGCATTATTATGGTTCCAAGAGTCAGCTAACTCCTTCCTCACACTGCCTTTTATTAGGGATCTCCAATACTGGTCTCCAGACTGTTGCCTGCCCCAGTGTTTCTCAAAATTTGGTTCTTGAGCCAGAAACATCAGCATCATCTGGAACTTGATAGAAATTCTCAGACCCCATCCCAGACTTACTGAATCAGAAGTTCCAGTCACCAGTCATCTGTGTTTTAGTAAGCCCTCCTGATGCATGGTAAAGTTTGAGAACCACTGATTTAGCCAAAAGGCAAGGAAGACCTGTAATTGCTCTTTCTGTCAGGACTTGAACAGATTCTGAGGTCTCTACTATCTACCAGAACCAACAGATGCTGAGTTATGATAATTGGGTTGGGATGAGAGTGGTGTGGAGCTGGGGTGTATTCAAACTAGCATCTTCTTTTCCTTGAGGATTTTAAATAAACTTATTCTAAAGCTCTCTTCAGAGTATTCTTTTTCTCTTATTTCTTTGGGTACAATGCTCTCATTTGAAGAGTCTTCTGGGACTTCCCTGGCAGTCCAGAGATTAAGACTCTGTGCTTCCAATGCAGGGGGTGCGGGTTTGATCCCTGGTTGGGGAACTAAGATCCCACATGCTGCACAGCCAAAAAGTAAAAAAAAAAAAAAAAAAAAAAAAAAAAAAAAAAAAAAAGTCGTCTGACTCAAGATCATGTCACTGGGCTTCCTCACGTGTTTTACTATTTGGATTACTTTAGTAATTTTTTGAACTTTTTATTTTGAACTGATTTCATTCTTTCAGAAAAGTTGCAAAAAAAATACAAAGACTTCTTGTATAAGCTTTACCCAGGTTCCCTAAACATAAGACTTCACATAACATTACAACAATTATCAAAACAAGAAAATTAACATTGATATAAAACTGTTAACTAAATCAATTATTCAATTTTTACCATTTTTCCCACTAATTTCCCTTTTTTGTTCCAGGATCTTATATTGCATTTAGTTGTTATATATCATTAATCTCCTCTAATCTTCATCAGTTCTTCAGTGTTTTGTTTCTTTCAGGAACTTGACAATTTGAAAAGAACTAAGTTCCATCCTTTATTGATTTATTTACTTTATACCTAATGCTTTTTCTATCACAGGCTCCCACTTAGGGTATCACATTACTCCTTATCATTAGGCTGCTTTAAACTGTGACAGTTTCTTACACTTTCCTTGTTTTTGATGACCTTGACAGTTTTGAGGAGTACTAGTTAAGTATTTTGTAGACTATCCCTTAATTTGTGATTGTCTGATATTTTTTCCTCATGATTAGTCTAGGGGTTTGGGCTGTCAGGAGGAAAACTACAGAGGTAAAGTGCTATTCTCATCACCTTATGTCAAAGGTACTGCTACTGACTTCCCATTAATGATGTTCAGCTGGCTGAGGTTGTGTTTATTAAGTTTCTCCACTGTGAAGTTATCCTTTTTTCCCATTTTCTATATTGTATTCTTTGGAAGGAAGTTAATATGCTCCGCCCATACTTAAGGGGTAGACAGTTATGATCCATCTCCTTGAGGGCAGAGTATGGGGAAAGGGCTCAGAGTTTCCACACCCTCTCCAAGCGAGCCACTCTCCGTGAATCTCCACGTGTTTACCCACCTGGAAGCTCTCCAAATTCCTGTCCTTTTTGGGGATTTGTGGAGGCTTCAGTACACAGGCCTAATTGATTAAATCATTGTCCACTGGCAATTGTTTCAACCTCCAGCTCCTCTCCCTTCCCCAGAGGTCGGGGTGTGGGACTGAAAGTTCCAACCCTCTAATCACGTGTTTGGTTTTCCTGACAACAGCTCCCATCCTTAGGTTCAGTCCAAAAGGCATTTCATTAACCTAACAAGAAACATCTTTAATGCTCTCATCACTTAGGAAATGCCAAGGGTTTGGGGATTTCAGAAAGAGGGACAAAGACCAAATATATGTTTCCTATTATAAACCATATCACAGACCTGAATAGGTGTTTCTCCAAAGAAGGTATACAAATGGCCAACAGGTACAGGAAAAGGCACTCAACATTGCTAATCATCAGGGAAATGTAAATCAGAACTACAATGAGATATCATCACCTCATCTGTTCGAATGGTTATTACCAAAAAGACAAGAGATAAGAGTCAGCAAGGACTTGGAGAAAAGGGAAACCTTGCATGCTTTTGTGGAATGTAAACTGGTATAGCCACTGTGGAAAACAGTATGGAGATTCCTCAAAAATTAAAAAACAGAACTACCATATGATCCAGTAATCCCACTTATGGGTATATATCCAAAGGAAATGAAATCAGGATCTTGAAGATATATCTGCACTCCCATGTTCACTGCAGTATTATTCACAGTAGCCAAGATATGGAGACAACCTAAGTATCTGTCTAAAGATGAATGGATAAAGAAGATATAGCGTATACATACACAATGGAATACTATTTAGCCATGAGAAGAAAATCCTGCTATGTGCAACATCATGGATGGGCCTTGAGGGCATTATGCTAAGTGAAATAAGTCAGAGAAAGACAAATACTGTATTGTATCACTTATACCTAGAATCTAAAAAAAAAAGTTGAACTCAGAGAAACAGAGGGTAGAATGATAGTTGCCAGGGGTCAGGAGTTAGGGGAAATGGGAAGATGTTGGTCAAAGGGTATAAACTTTAAGTTATAAGATGAATAAGTACAGCATGGTGACTATAGTTAATAATACTGTGCTATATACCTGAAATTTGATAAGAGAGTAAATCTTAAGCATTTTCCCACACAAACACTCAGAGGTGTGAAGTGATAGATGTGAATTACCTTGATTGTGGGAATCATTTCACAGTGTTCACATACATCAAGTCATCATGCTGCATACTTTAAATATATATAATTTTATCATTATACCTCAATAAAGCTGGAAAAAATTAATATCAATGGTATTTGTTTTTAAAAATAATTACTTTCCTTCCACAATGGTTGAGTAGTCTCTTTTGTGTATAAACTTGTATCATTCCTCTTCCTAAAGCTGATATTTTAAATAGTATTAAATTGTTTTTATTTTTTATTGAGGTATAATGTTCATATAATAAAATCACCCTTTTTAGTGTACAGTTCTGTAAATTCTGACAGATGCATAACACCATTACAATCAAGATACAGAAGTATTCTATAACTCCCCCAAATTTCCTCAGGCCCCTTTGTAGTCAACCCCTCTTCCCACCTTCAAATCCTGGAAAGCACTGATCTGTTTTCTGACCCTAAGTCTTGCTTTTTCCAGAATGTCATGTAAATAGACTCTGGCTTCTTTCACTTCCTATAATGCATTTGATATTCATCCATGTTGTGTGTATCAAGAGTTTAATCCTTTTCATTGCTGAGCAGTATTCCATTTATGGCTATACCACATTTTGTTTATAGATTTACCAGGCAAAAGACACTTGTGTTGTTTACCTTTTGGGGTGAAAATGAGTGAAGCCACATATGTTTTGTACAAATAAATATTTATGTACAGGTTTTTGTGTGAACCTGTCTTTATTTCACTTGAATAAGTACCTAAGAGTGGGATTACTAAACTGCATGTTAGGTGTATGTTTAACTTTATAAAAAAGATCAGATTGTTTTTGAAATGGAAATTACCAAGATGAGATGTCACACTCATTCCTGATCACAAGTGGGGATGCAAACTGGGAAGCAGAGACAGCAAAGTAAAGCTCCAGATGCCAAATCTAACCTGTCATCCAGTTCTGTAAAATCGATATATTCTTCCCCCATTCCCCCATCCTCATCTCTCAGAGGAAGTAGGACACCTTTAGCAGCATGCATAAAAGTATACTGTGTTGTGAAGCCTCCCATGCTCTCCATTATTCTTCTCAGTTTATCAGGCAGAATGGCTTATCTGAGGAGACGAGTGGCAATGACATCTGAGATACCATAACATCAAGAGAACCCCCACAAATTATTTTGCCTATTACCTTCTTTTCCTTTCCTCTAGAAGGAAGGATAGGACACTGGGGCAACAGCATTAAGTCTGAAGAGAGAAATTATACTGGTGTTGGTTAAGAGATCAAGTTTCTTTACCTAGTCTTTCCTGAGTATAAGGAAAAAACAAACAAACATGGGACTAGGGAGAAGCAATTAATCCTTCCTACAGTGTCAAATTACTTTTGTCTTATGTCTAAAATACACAATATGCAAAGTTGACTTTTATTATTAACTATTGACTGATTTATAAATGTTATTAGAGCAGAACAGTGTCATGAATAATCCCCAAAGCAGATTTGCTTCTCCTATGCTGATTTGACGCTTGTAATAAGGAAATACATACTAGGAACATATTACTTGGCATGGAGAAACCACCCTGGGGCTAGAAAGCTGAACAGTAAACAAGTTAATGTTTATTGTATTAGTCCTTCAAGGGCCTTGCTTCAGGGTCCTGTGGAAAGATTGAAAGGAACTCGGGGAATAAGGGGGGTTAAGATTATCCAAGGAGGAGGTAACTAGACAGTAATGATTTTGGAGGGGTGAGCAAAAGGTTGCAGTTAAAAAAAAGTACCTTTTTTTCTGCAAACTGTCTTTGGTTAAGAGCTACAGAATAACTGAGTTTATTAGGGGCAGAGCAAAAACAAAAGGGGGAGCAGCGGATTTGTTGGACTTAAGTGGATGGGTTTTCAACTTAATATAAAACGAACTTTACAACAAATAGAGCTGCTCATTCAGAAAGGGTGGCCTTGTGTGACTTGGGGTTCCCCATTACTGGCTGTGTTTAAGACTAAGTGCAATTATCCTGTTATAAATGTAGTAAACAGTATTCATGTACCCTTCATTCTGCAAATGTTTATTACAAGTTTACTCTGTACAAGGTGCATGCAAGAACATGAAGAATCAAACCTAGATTTGCTCTCTGCCAGGTGTCAATGCAGTGGTTCTTACACTTTAATGTGTAAACACATTCCCTTGGGGATCTTGTTAAAATGCAGAATCTGATTCTGTAGGATGGGGCCTCAGACTCAGCATTTCTAACAAACTCCCAGGTGATGCCAATGCTGCTGGTCACTATAACATATGCTGAGTGACAAGGGTTTCTAGTAGGTAATGAGACATACATATAATCATAATACAAAGTAAGAATTAGTAAATACCACAGAAGTCCCATTAATTATCAGTAGAAACCTGAATCTGCTCCAACAAGACTGTCGTTGCCCTTTTCTACCTAAGTATTCCTTCTGATGCTTCTGTTGCTCTCTTTCTTGAATTTCATTTCTTCTGGGGTTGCTCACTGCAAGTGCTGTTTATTAGCCTAGAATAGCTTTCTCCTTCTCCTTATACTAATTTTTAACAATTTGTCAAGATTTATCTCCTGGGACTTCCCTGGTGGCGCAGTGGTTAAGAATCAGCCTGCCAATGCAGGGTGCGTGGGTTCGATCCCTGATCTGGGAAGATCCCACATGCCGCGGAGCAACTAAGCCCGTGCACCACAACTACTAAGCCTGCGCTCTAAAGCCGGGGAGCCACAACTACTGAAGACTGTGCGCCTGGAGCCCGTGCTCCACAACATGAGAAGCCACCGCAAAAAGCCCGCTCACCACAACAAAGAGTAGCCCCCATTCACCGAAACTAGAGAAAGCCCGTGCGCAGCAACGAAGACTATTGCAATGCAGCCAAAAATAAATAAATGAAAATAAATTAAAAAAAAATTATCTCCTAATTATTCCCTCTTCCCTGGGGACCCAGTCAGGCTGACTGCTCCCCATAGCACTTAGTTTTAACCTCGAGCAATTACCACTACTACTTCCTTAGCTATCAGTTGCAAGTCCGTTTTCTTATTCCCTATAGGAACTCACCTCTCCGGGATGCCTGTCGAAAAGACGCTACAAAATGAAAACGGTTGGCAAACCTGAGGCCAGGTGAGGTGGCGGAGAAAAAAGCAATGCCGCTCCACCGGGTGCGGCGCACCAGAGCCCGTGAGGAGACCCCGTGTCCTTCGGTGACCGTCCCCAACCGATGGCAATCCCTGAGGCTCAAGCAACCAAAGATCTCGGCGCAATACGGCCAGCGAAGCAGTCCTGGCCCCGCACGCGATGGATTGCTGAACCGGCGCCCCCGCCTGGCGCTGGAGGCTGCGCGCGGCTGCCCACCATCGAGGCGACGGTGGCTAGAGAGGCCGGCGGGCCCGGGGCGCTGCCGCGGCGCGGCCGCAGGGAACGCGCGCGGGGCGACCCCGCGTCCCTGGCCTTGTAGCCATTTTAGGAGGAAACCCGGGTCGCTAGCCCGGGGCGTGGCTTCAATTTCAATAACTTTATTGGTGGCCTTATCCGCAGAACAGCCATCGCACCACTGGTCCCGGTAGGAGGCAGAGCATCGCGGGAGGTGATTGGGGTGGGAACGCCCCTGGGCAGTGGGCGCGGAGGGTGCGGGGGAGTTTCCGAAAGCGGGTTTCTAGAGGAGCGGGCAAGTAGGGGGATTGGGGGTTCCGGGGGTTCCTGGCGGCCAGGGAGCGAGGGCTCCCCTGCGTGCGGCTTTCCTGGGGCGGGGATTCCCTTGCCCGGGTCCCCAGACGCAGGGGCGGGGCCAGGGGCTCCCCAGACGCTACCGCCGGGGTGTCCCTAGCCCCGTGTTGTTCCCCACGGTAGGTGGCCCCGACTCGAGCTTCACCGACATGGGAAACACCACCAGCGACCGGGTGGCCGGGGAGCGCCACGGCGCCAAGGCTGCGCGCGCCGAGGGCGCTGGCGGCCATGCCCCGGTCAAGGAACATAAGATCATGGTGGGGAGCACCGATGACCCCAGCGTCTTCAGCCTGCCGGAATCCAAGGTGAGTGTCCCCACGCCCCCAGTTGGTGGCGATGCTGCAGTAGTCTGGGTGTCAGGGCTCCTCCTATTTTGATTTTTTTCTTATCACACTGACCAGGGTTACGGTTTTTAGAATTAAAGGCTTTTTTCGGGGACGGAGATATTGAGTGGTAATTCCTTTCGCGGTGCTGTCTCAAAGTAGGATACAGGCGAAGTTCTTGTTACTCGACTACTCTTTTGGCCACATTTTTAGGATGAGGCCAACAAATCGCCGCCCGGTCGCCTTTGGTTCTCCTAACAGGCATGGGTGCCCTCTTCTAGAGTACTGATGAATTTGTAGGTTGTGAGCCCTGGTGAAAAACTTCAGAGGGTAGGTTACCCGAGTTGCTGACCATAGGCGGCATTTCCTCACATTTGCCTTGAGGTAGGTAAATGAATTCTTTTTCCTGATAACTGTTGTGTATCAGTATCATTTTTGCCCTTCTGAGAGCTCATCACTTCAGATCCTCTTCCCCTTTGGCATGGCTGTGAGCAACAACCACTTGCTTATATGAATGCTTCTAGTCTTGGGGATCAATAAAGGACATTATTTGGTTGACTGCTTAGTTTTCATCTCATACTTTACAGTTGTCTTGGCTGAGCTGCTTCTTTCACGTCCAGCTGCTTCTCAAGTGGGAGAGCAAATAATTCCAGGATTTCTTTAATTTCCGGTAGTACTTCATAATATTACCGCGGCTGAAAAATGGACAACCCACAGTTGCCCTGAAGACCTTGCTCTCAATCAAGGACTTTCAGGAAAGTGGCAACTTGTATTCACCCTACAGAAAGGATAGATGGAGCTGACAGCCATGTAATTACCATTCGAATGTTTCTAATCACTTTCAGAGTTGTAGGCATTAAATACATTAATTCCACCTGGTAGTCTGACTAGAATGAAGTAGAAAAATGGAGGGGTTGGGGAGATTGGGGTAGGTTTGATGTTATCACTCATCCTGTCCCACCCATCTGGGGTTTTATTTTATTTACTCTTCTGAATAGAGAATAATTTGCCGGGTTGATAACACATGAAATGTGGATTCTACTGTTTATTTTCTTGGATCACAATTGAGAACATAATCACAAAGAGAAGTGAGGGTGATTTCTTGGGGTTTCTTCTTCGTTCCTTTCTTCCTTCTCCCGCTTCAGGACTTATTCCTCAACATTTGGGCCCTCTCCTCAGCCATCTGAATTTACTTCTTCAGAGCTTTCTCAAGGTGATTGTATTTTTACCAATTTCCTACATTGATGACTCAGGATTTAAGTACAGTGTATTTGTCAAACTGTGTCTGCAGTAATCGGCCTCCTGAATAAAAACCAGGTTGCTCTATCTGAAATGGAGCCTATTTTGGATCATTCTTTCCCTTACCTCAATCTTGACATTTGTGAAATGACAATTGTTTCAAATAACTCCCAAGGTCACTTCCAAATCTAAGATTTTACAGTTCTCAATATACTCTATTTCTTCCCTCAATGTTTCACTTAAACATTTTTCAATTATAATTCTAATTGTTTTGCCTCTTTTCCTGATGATTTTGCTGACTATTTAACTTGGAGTAAACAATCTTTTTGCTAGTCAGCTGCACTTATGCCTACCACAGAAATGTCATGTCATACGTGGAAGGGCTTTCTTCCAAAGCTAGGCATATTAATAGTTTGTAGCTTTCAAATTCTAAACTGAAACTATTAAATCATACAAGTAAATAATAGAAACAATGGCAGGCAGGCCTACATTGCTTCAAATGCCAGCCTTCTTCGGTTTACTAGTTCAATGGTTTTCAGTCCTATTTGCACATTAGACTCACCTGAGATTTGTTTGAACACTGCATAGAAAATTGAAACATTTTCCATGTTTCAAAGTCAGGAGAACAGTGTAATGAACTCCTATATTAACTGTCATCCAGTTTAAACAATGACCAAATCATGAATGAATTTATGTCACCTAACCCCAATCCACTCTTCCCCCACCAATTATTTTGAACCAAATCCCAGACCATCATATCAAATATTACTTTATCTGTAAATATTTTAGGATGTATCTCTAACGATGAGATTTCTTTCTTTATTTTTTTATTTTCTTTTTCTCTTTTTTTTTTTCTTTCTTTATTTTTAATATAATTTCAGTATTATTGTCAGGGAAGGTTTTTTTTTTTTTTTTTGCGGTATGTGGGCCTCTCACTGCTGTGGCCTCTCCCGTTGCGGAGCACAGGCTCCGGACGCGCAGGCTCAGCGGCCATGGCACACGGGCCCAGCCGTTCTGCGGCATGTGGGATCCTCCCGGACCGTGGCACGAACCCGTGTGCCCTGCATTGGCAGGCGGACTCTCAACCACTGCGCCACCAGGGAAGCCCCATCTGGGAAGCTTTTTAAAAATAGGTTCCCGGGCTTCCCTGGTGGCGCAGTGGTTCAGAATCTGCCTGCCAATGCTGAGGACACGGGTTCGAGCCCAGGTCTGGGAAGATCCCACATGCCGCGGAGCAACTAGCCCCGTGAGCCACAATTACTGAGCCTGCGCGTCTGGAGCCTGTGCTCCACAACAAGAGAGGCTGCGATAGTGAGAGGCCCGCGCACCGCGATAAGGAGTGGCCCCCGCTTGCCACAACTAGAGAAAGCCCTCACAGAAATGAAGACCCAACACAGCCAAAAATAAATTAATTAATTAAAAAAAAAAAAGATTCCAGGCCTTATATCTGAATCAGAATCTGAGGCATATGTAAACATTTCTGTAATTCTAGTGCAGCCTGTCAACTAAGAGTTCATTGCTTTGACAAAATGGAGATCAAACTTTTCTCTTAAGCCACTTCCTTATTATATAATGTGAAAGTTCCTTCAATTCTCTTTCTTTGCTAGCTTTGGATTATGCTGCTACTGGTATCTCATAGTGTAGTTTTGAGGAATATTGAGAGACAGTATGGAGGATAGTCTGCCTCAAGCCCAAATGAATAAACTAGTCCTTTTTTTTTAAACCCACATTATTTTATTTGGTAATATTTTGGCTTGGTACCATATAGTCTTATTTACCAAAGTCATTTAAGCCAATCTGAAGTGGGGGTGAGCAAACTTTTTCTATAAAGGGCCAGATAGGTAATATTTTAGACTTTGCAGACCATACAGTCTCTGTCACAACTACTCACTTCTGCCATGGTAGCGTGAAAGCAGCTGTAGAAAATGAGTAAGTGAATGAGTGTGGCTATTTTCTGATAAAACCTTATTTGTAAAAGCATCTGGCTCACTGGCCATAGTTTGCCAATTCCTGTTCTGAAAGATGGTAATGAAAAGAAACTAAGTAAGGAGTCAATTTTTTTTCTGGAACCCTACATACTTCATTTGATATTGGAACCACTTTTTTAAAGGAAACTGTGTTTTTGATCTGATGCTTCTTGAGGATCCAGAATTTTCATCCCTACTCCTGAAATAACTAGTATAAACCTGGCATAGGTGAGCAAGTAAGATTTCATAACCATTTCTCAAAATTTATGAAACCAATGATCTGATTTTTATATTTTTAATGTCCTTTTATAACCTATTAACTAAAGTAGAGATTATGAATTACTTATGAATTTTAGCATCTCTAATTTCTATTACAACTGATAAATTGAGAGCTGCTCATATTTGCATGTGGTAAACTTAATTATTTTTTGTAGAACCATACTTTATTTTCATATTTTTTCTAAGAGACACTCAGAAGCATATCATAATTGTCTGCCTATGAGTTAATCTGGTAAGAGGAAGTAAGGTGTTCTGTTTGTTTGTTTTTTTTTTTTTTGCGGTACGCGCACCTCTCACTGTCATGGCCTGTCCCGTTGCGGAGCGCAGGCCCCGGATGCACAGGCTCAGCGACCATGGCTCACGGGCCCAGCCGCTCCGCGCGGCATGTGGGATCTTCCCAGACCAGGGCACGAACCCGTGTCCCCTGCATCGGCAGGCGGACTCTCAACCACGGCGCCACCAGGGAAGCCCTGTTTATTTGTTTCTTAAGGGAAATCCTAAGGCTCTGAAAGAATGAGTGATATATGCAGACTCAGAAGTTAGGCTGTGATTTGGGTAGCCTTTGAGCATAAGCCATTTGACCATTTTGTTCCTAGATGAGTTCTTTTTCTATAGTTTGTTCAAAATCTGACTTAGTTGCTAATTTCAAGGCTTATTAATCCTTAGCAGAAATGTAGCACCCCTCTCTGCCCTAGGTAGGCGAGTGACCTTTTCAGAATTCCTAGGTCACAATTTAGGGATGACCTAATCCTTCTTACAGCTCCCTGGGGACAAAGAGTTTGTATCATGGCAGCAGGATTTGGAGGACTCCGTAAAGCCCACACAGCAGGCCCGGCCCACTGTTATCCGCTGGTCTGAAGGAGGCAAGGAGGTCTTCATCTCTGGGTCCTTCAACAATTGGAGCACCAAGATTCCACTGATTAAGAGGTGAAGACAAGTGTCGTGGTTGAGTCTATAGGGTCCAGGAGTAGAGACTTGATTTCCTTTCTCAGGAGAGACCTGGCTGGACTACTCCTCTCCACCTGCTAGGGACTCTCTCTAGAACATTTTCTGTGACCAATAAGTATATCTGTGACATTTTTTTCTAACCTCATAGTGAGTCAGAGATGTTTTACCACTTAGAATGTCATTTTCTTTGGACTGTGTTAATACAAGTCCTTTCTATGCTTGTGGGAAGTCTTCCATAACTGCCTGAGTCCAGTTGCTCTGACTTCTGCACTAAAACAAAACACACTGTAAAGTTCTAGGTAGTAATGTTGTTTGTTGCTTTCAGAGCAACAGTGAATTATGTAACTGGTTATGGCCCTTTGTATATAGGTAATTTTCTAGAATCTGCTCACCAAAATATGGAAAGGGTACCTTGAGGCACTTCTTATCCTGAACCTACTTGCTATTTTATTTGCATTCATGAGGGATCCGTTTTGCTGAAGCAAAATAGTTGTACTAAGGTGGAACATTAGGGAGGATTAACATCTTTATTGTTCTTTTCCAGATATTAGTTAAGAACTAAAGTTACTGGGAGGGGATAGCAAATACATGCTCAAGGTGATATAAAAAAGGAGGAATGGGTTTATAAATTATTTTTTACTACAGGGGTTGCAATCACTTAAGAATGCGGGAGATCATTGGTATGATGTTGTGATTGCCTCGTGGTTTTTACATTTATATTCTGTCTTCTAATAGAAATTTGGCCTATTTTACTTTGTGTTTTCTTCTATAGCCATAATGACTTTGTTGCCATCCTGGACCTCCCTGAGGGAGAGCACCAGTACAAGTTCTTTGTGGATGGACAGTGGGTTCATGATCCATCAGAGGTAAGGCCTTGATCTCTGAGGGTAACCACTGACTTAACAGTCTCCTTTAAACTATCATTCCCCTTGGTGTCAAACGTCATTGCAATCAGGATTGATAGGCTCCTATACTGTTGGATTTATTTCTTGATAAAAGATGGTGGTGCCAAGTACGATCCCTTTTAAAAAGAGGAGAGTTGAATAGATGTATTTGAAATGGGGTTTCATGAATTTTTTTTCCATTCATTGTTTCAGCCTGTGGTTACCAGTCAGCTTGGCACAATTAACAATTTGATCCATGTCAAGAAATCTGATTTTGAGGTGTTTGATGCTTTAAAGCTAGATTCAATGGAAAGCTCAGAGACATCTTGTCGAGGTAATTTTGTATTATTTGCTCTTTCTTGGTCTGTTTTTCTTATAATGCGTGTTTCTTCCCAAGAGTGGTTTTTGTTTGTGTTTTTTCATTTTCTCCTTGGGAATCTTATGAGTTGTATGTATATGTTTCTCCTATAAACATTAGGTCGCTGTCTTCAAGAAAAAAATCTGTCTAGTGTATT